>JAJIBD010025892.1:0-37043 GCA_021461705.1 Cryptotis parvus | reverse complement strand
ACCCTCCCTATAGAGGATGGATAAAAACTCCTTGATAGTCCAGGCTCAGCACTTTTTTTTAAGTCAGTCTGATATTTTTTTTTTCTCCCAAAGAAATTTAGGGACAGAGGCCTGGATGATGTTTGGGATTTATGGGGGTTTTCCTGTGCATTTTCTGGGGGAGTGCGGAGGACTCTCCCAGAGATAAAAATCTTATCCTGGGCTGATGACTTGTCTTAGGAACAGAGCAGAATCCTGGTATGTTGTTTCTCCTTTTCTTATCTAGAGAAAGTAAACAATCATCTGATATATTTCTATTATTTTGTATAAACATAGTAACAGAACCTTGTTTAAAAACAGGTGGCTTTTCCTGGGGAAATCTCTATATAATTCAGACTACAGTCCTTAGGTCAAGTTTCATCTTAACCCCAATTGTCCCGAAATCAGTTGCTTTTATTTTGAGTAAGAGTGAGTTTGTTTCATGAACTTGCTCTTAGTTGCACCTATCTGCCTCGACACTTAATCTGTCCCAGCAATAAGAGGCAACGCAAAGCTTACTCATTGCTTGCCCTTTGTCCATTCAAGTCCCACTATGATGCCCTTCTTTGGGGTATGAGCTAGAATTAATCTAAGGTCCAGCTTCGAGGGTTTTTAAGTTAGGAAATATTGTTGGGCAGTATTAGCTAATCTTGGGGGCATGGCTGTTTCCCACCACAGGGCACTCAAGCGGGACCCAGGGAGTGGGGGCCTGCTGTTAAGGCAAAAAAAAAAATACTCAAATACATCCGCGTGAAAAACATCAATTTACAGAATGTGCTAATCTTCGACCACAGGGAGTATGCAATTGCTATTCCTATTGCAATGGCCGGGGGTTAAAGTTTGTCAGGTGCTGTTACTCTAGGTCAGGAGTTTGCAGGTGCTGCTTACTTATACTAATATCCCAACTAGTGGGGGATGTATAAGAGGCTTTTGACTATATTCAATAAAACTGAACTCTCCTAGAATCCCCCACAGTCTATGGTATCTTCCTTTTTCAGCACATACCACAGCCGGCTTAGGGGGAGATTTCTCCCAAGTCCTTCCCTCCCTTTGCAGGGATGAAGTCATGCCAAGATCTAGGTCTCTTTCCTTTGTGCCTGGGGCTATTGGGAAAAGCAAATATTGATGCCAGGGAGTAAATATGTTCAGAACTAATTAAACTATTTGTATCACTACATGGACTTACTAGTCTTACGAGGACTTATTCTAGTATTAAGAATACAAGGGGCATGCAAAGAAAGATTACATAAGCAAAATCAGGGCTGGCAAGTAGGAGACAGGGGGGGGCTGCAAGCATAGAGTGATCCAACAATATTTTTTTTTCTGAAGTGTGTGAATCTACCTTTGAGATCTCTGACCAACCTGGTAGTTACTTACCCAAATCAAGAAAAACCTCCACATGAGGACTGTTCTTCAAATCCAAAAAACAGTTAAATATTGAGACTAAGGCAACCAATCTAGGGCTTTGACTTATCAAGGAAGCAAGTAAACTTGCTTTTTAAGAAATGATATAGTCACACCTTTAAAAAGGAAGGGGATATTTATTGGACTAGAAAATAAGGGGTCTGAGGGAGGACAAAGGGTGAAGGCTCTTGAAATTCAAAAATTTCATATTAAACTGAGAGCAGACTTTGAGTTTGGATAGCTCTTTGTCTCATTCATTGTTCGACTATGACGATTTGGTCCCCTTTATCATGAAATCTGGGTAGTAATTCAGGGGCATTTTTGTTGGAATAACACTCCGACTGAAAGGGTGGTAGGCTGCTCTCTATGCATGTTAGAAATCAGATAAAATCATGCTATATAAAGCATCCTTCAAGGCAGTCCTCACAACTAAAGAACTATTCCATTCGGAAGTTATCGATAGTGCTGTAGATAAACAAACCCAATCTACTTAGGAAGATCTTCTTATAAATGAAGATCAGCTTGATTCAAATGAAAGAACATTTTTTCTGACATTTATTAATTTCACCACCACTCTGAAGAGCCTCCTAATAATTTCCCTGGAAAATAGGTGAGGCAGGTTGGAAGGAGACAGACTTTTTTTATAAAGATAGTTAAGTTTCTTACTCACCCCAATATTCCACCTGTAATTTAAAGTAAGCTATTTGAATATGGATTACTCCACTACCTTATATGTGCTAAAATATATTGCTTTATAATTGCTTTTTTATCAGGAGATAGTTAGGGATGGAATTACTTATCCCTTTAGTTATACCAAATACATATTTTGAATAACTTTGCGTCATAAAATCAGTACTTGGTATCATTGAAGGAAGATGGTAAAATATTTATTTCTCTATCTCCTAATTTGCTCGAATGAGCACAGGCATATCCGGATATTCAAAGAACACTGATGAGAGAGAGAGAGAGAGAGAGAGAGAGCCAGTGAAGCAACTATAATTAAATGCCAAAAAAACACTTTTATTATTTTCCGAAAATGACTCGATAAAAAAGCATTGTCTCCTGTGTTCTGTTCTTTAAGATACTTAATCCAGGGGGCTCTTATGCAAGAGCATCTTTCCCTCTACAGGAAGTGGACGTTTAGGTGCACCTAACTTTGAGGACATTTCACGAAAATGTTCTATTATTGTTTCACTTTTGTATGACTAGAGTGAATCTAGGAAACCTGAAAATAAACTTGCATGGGAAAATTTAAATTAATTCATTAATTAAACAGAGAGATAGAAGAGAGAGAGAGAGAGAGAATGAGAGAGAAAACTAAGACGTAAGACCAGGAAGAAGAGATACCTGAAGAGACACAACCTAAGGTAGTTGATAGCAAGTAATCAGTCTTATGATCCAGGCTAGTAATCTATATTTGGTAGTTAAATGAGGCTCTTTAGTCCAAATTTTAGTTTTCAGTTATCCTAGTGATATTTTAAATGCCAAAATACTTACTAGTGTCTTATGTTGCCAACCATCTATCTTCCTCCCATTCCTTCCCATTCTAATTATCGCATGATGTTCTCGAGGGTGACACTGAAGAGTTTTTTGGTGAAATGGTATCACCCTGTCGAACCCCTCTTTTCACATCAATGATCACTTCTTTGTAGAATGGTGAGATACTGGTGGTGAAATCAGTAATACAGCTCACGAAGGATCTTGATGTATTGGGGTTTGAACACCCTATTTGGCTGGCGCTTCGATGACTGCTTCAGTCTCCACAGAATCAAAGGGCTTTCTGTAAATCAATGGACATGACACAGAGCTGCATCTTGTACTCCCTACAAACCTCAATGAGCTTGGTTACCGTGTGGATACGGTCGATTGTTCCTAATCGCTTTCGGAAGCCAGCTTGCTCGCATGGTTGTCCTTCATCTAGTGTTTTTGCCAATCCTGTCCAGGGATGACTTGAGTGAACAGCTTGTAGATGACAGGACAACAGGCAGATGGGGCGATAGTTGCCAATGTTGTGAATATCTCCCTTCTTAACAGTAGAACTGTCCTGCTGATTTTCCATTGGGAGGGCACCTTGCATTCAGACAGGTAGTGTCCTGAAGAGGCTTAACTAGTGTAATGATTGATTACTGAAGGCAGATTCTTCATGTGTTTGGGTCTGACTTTGTCTGGGCCGGGTGCTGTTCCCTTTTTTACCAAAGAAATGGCATGTTGGATATCAGAAGGAGAACATTGGGAATGACATATATACCTGTGGAATTTGGAATGTAGGGCAGGTGGATGTGGCTATCAAAGTTATCTGAGTAGAAGTCATGGATAATCTTCTCCATTGCCTTTCTGGAAGATGTGATCGATCCATCAGGATGTTGGAGGGCAGTCATCTTGGTCTTATAGTTGGCAAAAGGACAGGCAGGCAGTGTGGAATGCTTTTTTTTGATTTCTGCTGCGTCTTCCAGTATTTCTCTCTCTCAGCTTGTAGATGATGGACAACAGGCAGATGGGGCGATAGTTGCCAATGTCATGAATGTTTCCCTTCTTGAACAGTAGAACTAGAACTGTCCTGCTGGTTTTCCATTGGGAGGGTACCTTGCATTCAAACAGTTAGCGTGTATTACATGATATATACATATTTTGATACCAAAATCCAAGGTCAGGCGAAACGCAGATCAGGGGAGGTCTTGGCAAGTTGGAAATTACCACAAACATGTAGGGAGTCAGAGGTTAGATAAGACAGAGAAGGGAACATGTACTAATAATTGTCAAAAAGGGCTAATACCAACCTAGAACTGAGCATTAAATACAGACAAAAAGATGCACATGATAACCTCTAAGTGTTTGTATTACAATCTGCAATATGTAAGAGAAGGAAGAGAGAGAGAGAGAGAGAGAGGAGAAAAAGAGAAAAGAGATAAAGAACCTGCCATAGAGGCAGGCTATGGGAAGGGGAAGGGAATCGGAGACATTGGTGGTGGGAAATGGTCACTGGTGGAGGGATGGGTGCTGGAATACTGTGTGACCAAGACCACCAAATATGAACAACTTTGAAATTGTATATCCCATGGTGGTGTAATCAAATATTAATTAAAAAAATAAATTAGTACTGTTTTGTAGTATAGTTTGAAGTTAGGAAAGGTAATACCTCCCATCTTCTCTTTTTTCAAGGATCACTTTAGCTATTCATGAGCCTTTGTTGTTCCATATGAGTTTCAGGAGTGTTTGATCAATTTATTTGAAAAAAATATCCTAGGTATCTTTATAGGGACTGCATTAAATCTGTATTATATTGCCATTTGACAATGTTAATTCTCCCAATCCATGAGCATGAGGAGATATGTCTTAGAGTTCTTAGAGTTCTCTTATTTCTTGAGGCAAATTTTGCAGCTTTCTTTGTACAAGTGCTTTTGGGGTCCTTAGTTAAGCTGATTCCAAGGTACTTAATTTTCTGAGGCACAATTGTGAATGGCATTGCTTTTTAATATTATTTTCTTCTCCTTTGTTATTTGCATATAGGAAAGCTGCAGACTTTTGCCTATTGATTTTGTAACCTGCCACTCTTCTATACAGATCTATTGTTTCTAGGCGTCTTTTGGTAGAGACTTTAGGGCTATCTAAGTATAGTGCCATATCATCTGCGGGATGGGAAATTTTAAATTATGCAGAGTTGCAGAGGAAAGAGAAACTCAGAAGGCAATATCTATAGTGAAAGGCACTTAATTTCATTAATCTTTAGAGAATCATATACCTAAACAACAAAGTGTTGTTATACTTTCACTAGATTGGCAAAAATCTTACAACTATGAATATGTATAGAAAGATGGTTGGTGAGGATGTGTAATATTAAGATTTTCCATATATTAGCAAATAGATGCCTACTTAAGTACAACCACCTTACTTATCATTTTTAGATTAGATACATAAAAAGTACTTTTTAATGTGATGAAATAGTGTTGAAGTTGAAGTTTAGTTTCATGCTTGAAATGATAGTACTTAAAACTTCATGTACCAAAAGCCTGTCTCAGTGAAATAACACATTCTCATTCTACAAATCTAAAATTAAAGTAGAATAATATCTTACCTAAAAAACAGATATTGATAGTGAAAATATGCATTTTTCTCCCACAAATACAAAGGCAAACTTCTGAAGAGTCATAGGAATTTGGAGAGAGAGCAAGAGGGGTTGTATCAACAAAGGATTAGGTATTTCTTAGTATTTAAGCATGTTTTATCTCTTCAGTCCATTGTCAGATACTCAGAAGAAAATTCAGTTTTTCATTAAAGCTTTATACAATCTTCAGAATTTATTATGCACCTTATATTATGCAATTTTTTTCTTTTTGTAATCTCGGCAATTAAATCCCAGATCTTATACTGAAGCATACTGAACCTTTTGGAGGTAGCATCAAGAAAAAATATTATAACATAAACGATTGAGTCTAGTGGCTATCCTCACCAAAGTGAACATACAAACCTCTGCTAATAGTTCCACATGCCCAGATATTCAACTCTTAGTCATTTCCGAAATTGAGATATGACTCCTCACCTTCTCTGTACTTTCCTGATATTTCCGATTTGCTTCAAATAGTCTAATTTTAGTGAACTAAGGGTTAAGGTGTAGTCTCTGGCCAGGGTTGATGTAGTAGAAGTGTGCTTAGAACTGAGGAAGAGAAAAGGTCAGTTTCCCAACTATCTCCCCTCTTAGGGAGCCATTAAGGTAGTTGTTTTCTCAAGATTACCCAAGAGGAGAAATTACCAGAAACAAAGGACTGAAAACGAAAGTAGTTGTTTTTAGTTCAAGAATAGTTCATGACTTGCTTTCAGAAGTCATTCGCTGAAAATAAAACAAAACAAGAAAACCAGGGCCCCAAACCCAGTTCAAATCCTGTCACTTAGCCTTATCTCTGCATGTGACTAAGTGTTGCTAGGAGTGACCCAGGGCAACCTGAGCACATATTGGGAGTACCCCAAACTAAAGCAAAACTAATAAAAAGTGAAAAAAGCCATTCACCTTTTCTTGACTTCCATTTCCTATCAGTTAAAAATTAAATCTTTCAATATCTCTTGGGATTTTGAAATAGTTTCCCTAAATTCATGGCCAGTGTTATGGCCTCCAAGTGGTCAGAATCACTCACAATAGGATTTTAAAACATCATGGGTAAAGCTGCCTTTGATAGATATTTAAAGCCAATCTGGTGCAAAAAGTGTTCAGGCATATTGCTTAGGTTCAAGTGTAAAAGTGTTATGTCCCTTTTGAAAAATAAACCCCATTTTGTTGAATTTTGTTTTGCTTTGTTGCTTTTTTGCTCCCTTTTTTTTTAATTGCTCTTCCCTTCTGGGAAGAACAGGCTTGGAGAAAGAATAAGACCTGCTGTTCCACTGCTGTGTGACTAATCTTAGAGCTATTTGCTATTTCTAAGTTCATCTTTTTTTTTCCTTCTTGAAAGAAGGGTACCAAAAAGAAGGAAAGTATAAAATGTACGATGCCTTCTTATGTGCCCACTAAGTATTCAATCTCAAAGATTCAATTTATACCACCTTAGTAAAAAACACAGCAAAGTTTTGTAATTTCTATTCTTTTGAAAAGAGATACTACTAAAGCAATATTAGTAGCTGATTTTAACAAAAGAGAATTTTAAAATAATAAACAATAGTGTCCGTAGCTAGAATAAATGGTTTACTTTAAAATGTAACCAAAATATTTGTTAGATGTTTGTCCCCCCACTTAAGACCACATCATTGGGTCAGAGGTTTGTCAAATTTCCACCAAGCCATTATATTCTTGAAAAAAAAAAAAACAGAAAACTGAGGACTGAAGAAAACAATGAGACAATCATTAACTACAGGCCTGCATTTCTGAAAAGCCTCTACAACCCTAAATTATAGAACAAAGTCTTGGTCATGTAATATGTCAACACGAATTTTTATTTCATCCCTGAATTGCTTTACCCAAAACACAATTTGACTTAAAAAAAGCATTCTATGATTTGTCATAAGATCTATTTAGGTTTGTAATAAAATCCAAATGTAATTACTGGAATTCAGAAAATAAATAATCTGGTACTCAATTTTTCCTCTTGTTATGATAGCAACAACTATATTTTCTAGCCAATAAGAATGGTCATATATCTGGTCATTCTCGTTTAATGAAACATCATTTTCATGATGCATTAAAGGCTGTATAAAGCCCTTTATGCCTTTGAATGCATTGCTAAGAGCTAAAGAGATGGATCAAATGACTCAGTACATGATTTGCATGTGGGAGACTTGGCTCCTATCCCCAGCAGTGCATGGTCTCTGAGCATGCTGAGTAGCTCCACAGCATTCAGCCAAGAGTACCCCTGGGCACCACCTATTATGGTCCCCAAGCAAAATAAAGTCAAATAAATAAAACATATAGCTAGTGTTTCACAGCAAAATATTCCAGATCCTAACTTGAAATATATAATCCCTTTCTTTTTTCCTCACTTTTAAAATTCCTCTTCCCTCTGGAGAAGTCTGTATTCTACTGAATGTGTTACCTTTTCTCTCCACCACTTAAAAATTTCTTTACTACATAAAAAATCCTTTGCTATATATTTTCAGCTAATAAAATGATCCACTTCTTTCATGCAAAGGACATGCAAGAGAAGTCAAGATAATTTTGTAATAATTAATTATAGCATCTATGTGAGAATGGAAAAACTTAAATCTAAACCTAAATGATTAGGGTTTTAATCTTTAATGATAAGATCAAGTCTTAAGTTGTTTGTAGTGGTCATCTCATAAGACAATATAAAAGAGACTATTTTTTTGAGCTTTAGGGAAATTTTTGACATAAAATTTAATTAACATGCTTACAGGGTAATCCATATATAATATTTATATAGTTATACAAACTTTAATCTTTTAAAAAAATAAAATATGACTCTAAAATTGAACTTGCTTATATTTAAGTCCTTTTAAAGACTAGTGTGTAATGCTGTGCCCTTATACTGAATTTAGTTTGAGCAAAGTTCTATTTCAACATGTTAATCCTGATAGGATTCAAAACACCTTTTTGTCACATACTGCACCTAATAGACTCATGTTTCCACTTTTTTTTTTAAAAAAAAAAAGGTGTTAACAGAAAGTTTAGACAGACTGGATAATGATTCTTTAAGTTTGACTTCATAACTTCATGTGTTGAATTTCTTCCAAAATTAGCTTGATCTAGTCTTTTCAAATCCTTTGACAATAGTTGTCCTTTGCCTGTTTAAAAAGCTGGATTGATTGGGAATTTTGCTGTTGAATAATTGAGTTCTTTACATATTTTAAAATATTAGCTCCTTATGAGATATATGACTTGCAAATATTTTCTCCAAATTAGGTTGCATTTTTTATTACCTTTTCCACTTTGTTTTTTTTTAATTTTTTTTAAAAATTTTTTTATTTTTACAATTACAAAGATATACAATTAAAAAAGTTCATATTTGGGTTTTGGTCATACAGTGTTCCAGCACCCATCCCGCCACCAGTGCCCATCTCCCACCACCAACGTCCCCGGTTCCCTCCCCTCCCCCCCAGCCCTGCTCCATGGCAGGTTCTTTATTTCTTTCCGTTTCTCTCTCTTTCTCTTTTCCTTCCCTTCCAGACTTAGGATTACAGAACATACATTAAAGGGGTTGTCATGTGTATCTTTTTGCCTCTATTTAATGCTCAGTTCTAGGTTGGCATTAGTACCCTCGACAATTGTTAGCACCCTGTTCCATTTTCTGTCTTACCTAGCCTCTGACTCCCACACGTTTGTGATAATTTCCACCTTTGACAAGACCTCCTGGATATATGTTTCACTTGACCTTGGATATTGGTATCTTAATATGTACATATATATTTATGTTATGCAGATAAATGCAGTCATTCTGTGTCTGTCTCTCTCCTTCTGGCTAATTTCGCTCAACATAATCTTCTCCATGTCCATCCATTTATAGGCAAATTTTATAACTTCATTTTTCCTAACAGCTGCATAGTATTCCATTGTGTAGATGTACCAAAGCTTCTTTATCCAGTCATCGATTTTCGGGCACTCTGGTTGCTTCCAGATTCTGGCTATTGTGAATAATGCTGCTATGAACATAAAAGTAGGGATGGTGTTTCCGCTGGCGTATTTTTGGTTTCCCAGAGTAGATTCCCAGGAGTGGTATGGCTGGGTCAAATGGGAGTTCAATTTCTAGTCTTTGGAGGAATGTCCATATTGTTTTCCAGAAAGGCTGTACCGGCCGGCATTCCCACCAACAATGGATGAGTGTCCCCTTTTCCCCACATCCACGCCAGCACTTGTTGTTCTTGCTCTTTTGAATATGTGCCAGTCTCTGTGGTGTAAAGTGGTATCTCATTGTTGTTTTGATTTGCATCTCTCTGATGATTAGTGATGATGAGCATTTTTTCATATGTTTTTTTGCCATTCGAATTTCTTCCTTGCTGAAGTTTCTGTTCATTTCTTCTCCCCATTTTTTGATGGGGTTGTTTGTTTTCTTCTTGTAAAGTTCTACCAGTGCCTGATATATCCTGGATATTAACCCCTTCTCAGATGGGTATTGGGTGAATATTCTTTCCCATTCTGTGGACTGCTTTTGTATCTTAGTCACTGTTTCTTTTGAGGTGCAGAAGCTTTTTAGTCTCATGTAGTCCCATATGTTTATCTTTTCTTCTAGTTGCTTTGTTAGTGATGTTTCACCTTTGAAGATGCCTTTAGCTTCAATGTCGTGGAGGGTTTTTCCTATATTTTCTTCAATGTACTTTTATGGATTCAAGTCTGATATTGAGATCTCTAATCCATTTTGATCTGATTTTTGTGCATGGTGTTAGACACAGGTCCAAATTCATTTTTTTTACATGTCGCTGCCCAGTTTTCCCAACACCACTTGTTGAAGAGTCTTTCCTTATTCCATTTTAGACTCGTTGCACCTTTTTCAAAGATTAAATGATCATGTGTTTGAGGTTGGGTGTCAGGATACTCAATTCTATTCCATAGGTCCACAGGTCTGTTTTTTATTCCAATACCATGCTGTTTTAATTACCACTGCCTTGTAGTACAGTTTGAAGTTGGGAAAGGTGATGCCTCCCATCTTCTTTTTTCCCGAGGATTGCTTTAGCTATCCTTGGGGGTTTATTGTTCCATACAAATTTCAGGAGCGTTTGGTCAATTTCTTTGAAGAATGTCATGGGTATCCTTATAGGGACTGCATTGAATCTGTACAGAGCTCTAGGGAGTATTACCATTTTGACAATGTTGATTCTCCCCATCCATGAGCAGGGAATATGTTTCCATTTCCTTGTGTCCTCTTTTTATCTCTTGGAGCAGTGTCTTGTAGTTTTCTTTGTACAGGTCCTTTACACACTTGGGTAGGTTGATTCCTAGGTATTTGATTTTCTGTGGCACAATTGTGAATGGAATTGTTTCCTTAATATCCCTTTCTTCTCTTTTGTTATTTGTATATAGGAAAGCCACCGACTTTTGGGTGTTGATTTTGTGTCCTGCCACTCTACTATATGCATCTATTGTTTCTAGGAGTTTTTTGGCAGAGAGTTTAGGGTTCTCTAGGTATAATATCATGTCATCTGCAAATAATGATAGCTTGACTTCTTCCTTGCCTATCTGGATGCCCTTGATGTCCTTTTCTTCTCTGATTGCTATGGCAAGTACTTCCAGTACTATATTGAATAAAAGAGGTGAGAGTGGGCAACCTTGTCTTGTCCCTGATCTCAGGGGAAGGCTTTCAACTTTTCCCCATTTAGAATGATGCTTGCTGTGGGCTTTTGGTAGATGGCTGTAACTATCTTGAGGAAAGTCCCTTCAATTCCCATTTTCTGGAGGGGTTTTAATCATGAACGGGTGCTGGATCTTGTCAAATGCTTTTCTGCGTCTATTGAAAGGATCATATGGTTTTTATTTTTTTCTTTTATTGATATGATGTATTATGTTGATTGACTTGCGAATGTTGAACCATCCTTGCATTCCCCGGGATGAATCCTACTTGGTCAGGATGTATAATCTTCTTGATGAGTCTTTGGATTCTGTTTGCTAGTATTTTGTTGAAGATCTTAGCATCCGTGTTCATCAGGATATTGGTCTGTAGTTTTCTTTCTTTGTGTTGTCTCTCCCTGCTTTGGGTATCAGGGTGATATGTGCCTCATAGAAGCTGTTTGGGAGTGTTTCTGTTTCTTCTATTTCCTGGAAGAGCTTGAAAAGGACTGGCAGTAGGTCCCTCCTTAAA
The DNA here is from genome assembly GCA_021461705.1 of Cryptotis parvus. Lineage (NCBI taxonomy): Eukaryota > Metazoa > Chordata > Mammalia > Eulipotyphla > Soricidae > Cryptotis > Cryptotis parvus. The sequence goes on along the minus strand of JAJIBD010025892.1, from coordinate 25,395 downwards.
AGGTTTGGTAGAGTTCACTAGGGAATCCGTCTGGACCTGGGCTTTTGTGTTTGGGCAGACTTTTAATTACTGTTTCTATTTCCTCGATGGTGATAGGCTTATTCAGGTATTGGAGGTCTTCTTGTTTCAGCCGTGGAGGTTATAGGACTTCAGGAATTGATCCATTTCTTCTAGATTCCCTCATGTTTCACGGCATACAGGCTCTCAAAGTAATCTCTGATGATCTTTTGGATTTCTGTGGTTTCTGTTGTGATGTCACCCTTTTTATTTCTGATTCTGTTTATTTGGGTTCTCTCTTTCCTGTCCTTACAAGTCTTGCCAATGGTTTGTCAATCTTGTTTATTTTTTCAAAAAAACCAGCTCTTGGTTTCATTAATCTTTTGGATTTTTTTTTTGGTTTCCAACTCATTGATTTCCTCTCTAAGTTTTATTATTTCCTTTTTTCTGCCTGGGTTGGGCTCCTTTTTGTTGGTCTTTTCCTAATGTCTTCAGCTGTGTAGTCAGGTTATTTATGTGGGCCCTTTCTTGTTTCCTGATGAATGCTTGCAGAGCTATAAACTTCCCTCTTAACACGGCTTTTGCCGTGTCCCACAAGTTCTTATAGTTGGTGTCTTCATTTTCATTTGTTTCCAGAAATCTTTGGATTTCCTGTTTGATTTCTTCTATGACCCATTTGTTGTTCAGGAGTGAGCTGTTCAGTTTCCAGGTGTTTGGTTTGACTCCCTGTTTCTGTGTACGGTTAACTTCCATTTTCAGTGCATCATGGTCTGAAAAGATAGCTGACACAATTTCTATCTTTTTTATTTTATTGAGGTATGCTTTTGTGGCTCAGCATGTGGTCTATCTTGGAGAATGTTCCATGTGCACTAGAGAAAAATGTGTATTCAGCTTTTTTTGGCATGAAAAGCCCTGTATATATCCACTAGCTCTCTTTCTTCCATTTCTTCCTTCAGGGCCAATATTTCCTTGGTGAGTTTCAGTCTTGTTGATCTATCCATAGTTGATAGAGCAGTGTTGAAGTCTCCAACTATTATTGTGCTACTGTTAATGTCTTCTTTGAGGTCTCTTAGCAGTTGTTTTATGTATTTTGCTGGCCCCCTCGTTGGGTGCATATATGTTTAGTAGTGTAATTCCTTCCCTGGTGTACATACCCCTTAATTAATAAGAAGTGGCCTTCATTGTCCCTTCTAACCTTTTTTCAGCCTGGAAGTCTATATTATCTGATACCAATATGGCCACACCAGCCTTTTGGAGGAGTTGTTTGCATGGAGAATGGTCTTCCAACCTTTGACTCTGAGTCTGTGTTTGTTCTTGCTTATTCAGATGTGCGTTTCTTGTAGACAGCAGAATGTTGGGTTCAATTTTTTAATCCATTTTGTCACTCTGTGTCTCTTAATTGGTGCATTTAGACCATTGACATTGAGAGAGATTATTGTCATTGGATTTTGTGCCATCTTTCTTTTTGTGTTTGTTGTGCTTAAGTGGGTTTGGTCGCATTAGAGTAGACCCTTCAGTCCTTCTTTAAAGTTGGTTTTGAGTCCACGAGAGTTCCTGAGTTGTTGCTTATCCATGAAGTTGTGTATCTTTCCTTCATATTTGAATGTGAGCCTGGCCGGATAAAGGATTCCCGGTGAAGCCTGCAGTTCATTGAGCCTTTTTACAATATAAAACAGTCCTTTCTAGAGGTCAAGATTATTTCCCTATATGTGTTATAAGGATGGATCCTAAATGTTTGTTCATGGTAATTGCACAATATGGTTGATATTAAAGAGTCTGCTTTGTTTCTATTTAAGGAATAAATGGGGCTGTAACAAAAGGTGGAAGTTGGACAATGGCTATAGCTTGATTGATGATAGTTAGTAGATCAAGTCTTCATCTATCAATATAAAGTGTCTACTGAGTGATAGTGTTTTTGAAAATTTACTCCACTTCTTAGAAATCCCAGAGAAGTGAGAGGATTACCTCAAGTTCTGATTATTAAAAGAGGATACTGTTTTAACTAGTTCAAACGGAAATAAATTTTCACTAATAGGATTTTGCTCCTATTGAAATTCGCATCAGACCTGTGAAGTACATCCGTATATTGTTCAGTGAAACATATGTAAATAAAGAAAGATAAAGAAGATACTTTATGTCTTCTTTACTATTATAATTTACTATTATAAACTAAAAATCCTCCACATTCAAAATATTCCCAAGTGCAAATTTCTCCACATTATATGACAATTTAAAAATTATTTAAATTTAGCTGTTTCTTAGACTTCTGGCTTGTTTACGTATGCTTATTTGAACTATTTTGATGGTCTGGACATATAATAGAAATTATCAATGAAAAATGCAAACACAATGATTCCTCGGTAGACTTTGTTTTATAGTTCTGTTACTGCATGCAGAAAAGAGTGCCTGTGTTCAAAAAAGTAGCCTTACTGTTGATTCCATTCTTCTGTAATAATTCCATCAGCACAACCAAATCATATTGCTATCTAGTCATAGCATGGTTAAACAGATTCGCGATATTTACCCCAAAAATAAGTGGATAGCAGAATAATTAATAATATTTGAACTAGAGTAATGAATCACAAGAAAATTTTAATCTTACATGACATAAAAATTTCTGCATCATATTTTATTGAGAAAATTACACTATAACATTGAGTCATACATCACTGACTGAAACAGGATTATAAACAAAACGTAGCTGCAGGGATTCTTGTTTTTAGACTAAGAATATACCAAGGATTAACTTAGATTAATTTTTTTAATGTTTGTTATTTATTGGGCAGGTTTGGGGGCTACACCTAGCAGTCTTCAGGGACTTCTCCGAACCCTTGTTCAAGGTGTGTGTGGGGCTTTGGGGATAGCCTTCCATCAAGGCTCAGGAAGACATGCGTAGCAGGATACATAATATGCTCTCAAGTCCATTGAGTCATCTCTCAGCCCTAGAAACAAATGCAAAGTTAGATTTATTCTATGCACATATAATTATTTTTTGTTGGATAAGGCTTAGGCAGCTTTATTTTCAGTCTACACAGTTTTTAGTACAACCATCCTAATATTTCTGCTTCATCTCAAATTCCAGTCATAATTTTTTTAGTACTGAGGGTTAGAATTTCAAGTGAAGTGGGTGAAGTTGAGTTAATTCTGTGTATGAATTCCATGATGTCTCTCCTATTGTGACATCAACAGTTTACAAACTAATTCACCGAATAGACATAGTATATCAGACACAGTTTTGTTTCCTATCTATTTTGCCACCAAGCTTAGAACATGAACCCTGTACTTGGGATTGCTAATCTTTGTGGTTTAATATTAAGTCCTTCTGCCTATTTCAGAATTTTGCTTTCGATTGGTTATTTTGACATTGTAGAGTCAGGATTGCTCTGTGGTGAAGGAGTGTAGATTCTAGCGTAAGGGAGCAGATGATTGTATCCTATTTTATATTTAACTCCTGACCTTTATTGTGTTCGGGCAATGAGCAGTCACAGAGGTCACTGTAGTTCCATTTCATCATATTTGCAAACTTTACAGTGTTCCATTCTATTTATGTATCACACATGTAATGTTATTGTAGGGTTTCTACTGTACTTGCTATCTAAATGTACGCATGGAGGGGGGACTCCATACCCAGTTGTGTTCAGAGTTTGCCTTGTGCACTGTGCTTGGGTTCACTCACTCCATGTGTTCTGAAGACCATGTACTACTTGGGATCAAAACCTGGGCCCCTGCATTCAAAGTATGCATACAAACCTCATGTGTACACTTTTCAGATCTTCCTAGTCCTTGAACTTACTATATTTTAACACGTTACTAATTTTGTTTTTTCCTGCCACTGAGATTCCTGCTTCTATTTTTAATTTGCCTCTGATGACAGCTATTATTACCTTTCATAAGCAATACTTAACTGAATTAACTCCAACTGTTACAATTAGAAATTCATTGTGAGTCTTATTGTCGTGATTGCTGCCCATAATAGATTTATCTTGCTCCTTGAAATATACCTAACTCCTCACTTAGTTTGCTCATCCCAATACTGGCATCTCATATCTACAATTAAACATTGGTATTTGGAATCATTATATGCAGAAAAAATTGGCTCTTAGCATATCACTTATATCACTTGTCTTCCCCTTGTTCATTGATTTGCTGAGCAGGGACCAGTAACGCCTCCATTCGCTGGGAATGAGGGTCCATTATTGTTACTGTTTTTTTTGGCATATCAAATCCATCACGGGTAGCTGCCATGCTCTGCTGTGAGCTTACCAGGCTCTTAGTATGTAAGTCACAATAACCATAGGTGACCATTTTCACTATTATAACAAAAGTCAGTCCACTCAAAATACTCAGAAATGCATGTCTTCCAAAATCAACTGTGTCTCATCCAATTGCCCCCAGTTAAATAGTTGAAGTTCCAGGCATGGTAACAGTAAATTTGAAAGGGTTTATATTGCTTGAGTTAGACCTGCTACTTCTGAAGTCACTGAATTCAGTCACTTCAATAAGAAGTGAATTCAGTCACTGAATTCAGTGACTTCCATTAAGATCACTGAATCTAATGGAAGGATGTAGTAAGAAAATGACTAAGCAGTTATGTGTGCCAAGTGTTCTATAAAAATTATTTTATGCTTGCTATAAGTTTTTGTTTGATGCTGTTTCTATGGTTTTATTTTTTTTTTGAGATGTTCTTGATAAAATCAGAGTGGACTCCTGCTCTTCATTCAGTACTATCCTATAAATTTCTGCAAAATTCCTTTTATTATTTGGACATTCAATGGTAATTATGAGTTTCCTAAATATAAAAGATATTTTATGCTTTGTATCTTGCAAAAATCGTTTTATTCCTGATAGTTTCATAATGCATATATTTTTTCACGGTAGTTTTGTATTTTATTTATTTATTTTTTTGAATGGGAAGATAGTGATAGTTTATTTTTATTTTATTTATTTATTTTGCTTTTCAAGTCACGCCTGTAATGCTCATGGGTCACTCCTGGCTCTGCACTCAGGAATTACTTGTGGCAGTGCTCTGGGTATCTTATGGGGATGCTTGGGATCAAACCCAGGTTGGCTTCATGCAAGGCAAACACGTTTCCTGCTGGACTATCGCTTCTGGCCCTCCCTGATAATTTTTTAATCTCAGAAAAAAATTATCATCACAACTAACAAAAAATGTGGCATCCTTACCCTGACAGCTGAACTCCAGTTTGGCTTAGCCTCTTTTTTTACCCCCTTGGTGAGGGGGAATAGGTTGGGGGGGGGAGGCACCTGATCACACTGACACAGGGAGGGTGAGGGATGGGGGGGAGAGGGGGGAGAGGGGGAAGTGCTCTTTCTGCCTCTGTCCTGTCAGAAGTGGCTCCTGGTGGTGCTCAGAGGCCCATAGTGGTGCTGGGGTCAGCTTAAAATGGCTAATGCATACATTTTTACAAGTAAATAATGAATTTCCTGAATTTGGTTTTAAAATAAAGCTTTATAACTTTATAAGCAACCTGCCATGACAATTAGAAATACTCCTGTTCAATTTCAGAATGAATAGGAATTCCGTGAATTACAAGAGTGCTATTCAGCCAATCCAAATAGATCCCTGGCACTGAAAATGGTCCTATGAATGATCCTGTGTACAAAACCAGGAGTAACCTTTGAGCAAAACTTGAATAGTCTCCTGCCACAGAAATGTCTTTAAGAAAAAAGCATTACTATAAGTATCTAAACCATAAGTTGAACCATTATCTAATCAAAGACCTGAGCTTTGTGTGAGGTGACTGATTTCTTACTATGCATAAGATTTGAATTTACTTAGAAAACCCTAATCTCCAAGAAACGTGCCATGACACGTGGAACCTAGACCTTCAGTCTTTCCTCTTGAGAAGGTGGCACTGTAATATGTCGTGAGGAGGTATTTGAAAAGGAGATAAATTTGTTTTACTTCGACTTTTTTTATTATTTTTCATTGCATACAAATAGATTTCAGTATATCAATGAAAATGACCTCACTAAAAATGTGGAGTTTAATGTTAAACAATAAAAATAACTGAACAAATGATTAATACATAGTCATTTTTCTATAACATTTCCTTTAGTGATAAGAAAATATCTACCTATAGGTGACACTGCCCCAGCCCATTTCCCCTTCCTCTGTGACACCACTCGTCCACTTTATCTTTTCCTCTCTCCTCTTCTTCCTCTCTCCTCTTTTCCTCCTTTCTCTTCCTCTCCTTTCTTCTCCTTTCCTTCTTTCTTTTCCTTTCCCTTTTGCTCTTTTGCCACTCTGAACTTCTCACTGATTTATTAAGAATTGAAGCTATCTATGTCTTTTTTTAAGTAACCTAGATTCAGCTTCCTCTTTAACAAGGTTACATCCCTTTAGAAAATTTGGAAACGAGAAGTTCTGCCTCCACATCTGCCACTGAATCAGTTCCATTCTGCAGCTGCTTCTCTCACTGCCTCTTCCTCTCTCCACAGAGTTATGTACCAGGTGAATATTGTGCCACATAAACTTGTTTGGCATTTGTAGAAGCATCTTCATTTCTCTGTTACAATAATGGTATTTTCTTATCTTGATTGTTAAAAAAAATCTCTATTTTATTTTTGCATGTGTCATCATTTGACCTTGATATTATTTAATGTGGTGCTTGCTCCCTGTTTACTCATTAAGATTTTTCTAAATTTTATTTCATCTTATTTCCATAAAACACAGCAGGTGGTGTTTAATATGCATTTTTGCTTCTTGTTGGAGGGAAAACACAGTATGTGATAGTCTTTAGTAACTTTATTTTTTTTCTTCCAGCAAATAACATCAGGACTTAGCAATTAATAAAATAAAAACAGTACAAAAGTAAATAGTCTCTTTGTTGATAAAATCTTATCACTAGTTTGATAATTCTGTTTCTTTGATGCAGTTACATAATTTTATTTTACTTTATTTTTTCCTTTATTAAGGGACCACACCTGGAGATGCTAGGGGTTTGAAATGAAGCTTTGTGCAAGCAAGACATGATCTCTTTTGGCCAGGTCTTTAGCTTATAAAATGACAGAGAGCTGAGAACTGAAGCAAATTAGAGCTTATGATTTGCAGATAAATAAAACTTATATAAAATAATCAATTCATCATTTTCTAACACAGATTGAGTTTCCTCCTTGTCTTTTATGGCACTATAGTACATGCCTATTTAACCAATCAGGATACATGATGACCATCCTTGACTTTGCTCCTCTCTCTCATTTCTTAAATTCAAATCTTCTCTAATATCCATCTATTCTAGTTGTTGAATATCTCTTGAATTTCTATATCATTGATCAATTTTGCTGATAAGTCCTTGCAAGAGCCTCCTGTCAAGTTTCTCCTGAATGTATTCACCTTGTCCTTCATATTTCAAGGGTATTTCTAACATGAAAATATGACTTTTTTCTGAGATACTGGTTCTTAATTTTTTATAATAAAATCTAAAGCTAAATGGCAAAATGGAAAATATAACAGCTGACTTCTTTTGTGTTATGTTTTTGCTTTTCAACTGTCAAGAGCCCCTCAATTCCATTCCTTCATAATGATCTCTGGGGTATTTATTGCATATTATCTATACAGATTGAGAAGGACACCTGGTAAATGGTATTTAATGTGACCCAAATTGACTCAACCAAAGTAAATTTCTGAATTTTCCCATAAATAGAAGTCACCTCTCCTTTCTTTCTATGCTGAGTTTGAAGAGAAAAATAAGTAGGTCTGGGATCTGTTGCCAGTCACTTTGAGACTACCAATGCAGGTGTTGTGGTGCCAAGAATGAAATCAGTGGCGAGGAATTGGACTCGAGAAAAGGAAAGAATAAACTGGGTCCTGGTCTAATTGCACAGCCAGCACAGGATTTAGAAGTGATCACTATATACAGCTGAAAGCATTTGCTGTAAACATCTTAACTGAGAATTTCTCCCTTCTGTTAAACTTACAATAGAATTGTATAGAATTTCTTTTTATTTTATTATTTCTTTTATCTTGGGTCACTGCACATATAGTTCTACACTGTTGTATAGATTTTTTCTCCTTTTTTCCCACTTCTCAGAAACTTGGCTAATCTCTAAATATTTTCGGAATGCCTTCCTCAAATTTCATATTTGGCATATGCCCTTGTTCCTTCTCATACATTGATTCTGTAATTGTCAACTTGTTTGTCAATTTAATAAATTGCATTTTTACGTTAAGTTGTTAGATTAAAATGTTCATATTGTGGGAATGTTTTTGTTTGTTTATCTCCATTCAATTTGAAGAGCTCATAAAATGTTTAGGGTATTCATTGTCAGTGGAGGAAAAAAACAACCTAGTTTCACTGCTAGATTTTCTGTTGAAATAAAATAAAAAAAAAAAGGGTGCAAAACAAAATTTTCACAGCAATAAACAACAGGCAGTATAAGATCTTGTATAATTTCTATTGATCTTGTGCTAATGCTCAATATATATTTATTCTCATAAAGATGTATTTACCTTCTTAGAATTAGAAGTATTTACCTTTTTAGAATTAGAGTAAATTCTAAAAACATATTTATTTAAAATAAGCACGTATCTGCAGCATAGTATAGATATTCAAATTTTCTAAACCTGATATTTATTTCTTGCCTTGAGAATACATTTTTGAAAATTTTGTGCATAAGGTGTATGAGCAAAATTTGTTAAGTTACAGTGTAAAGTTTTACAACTGTAAATTAAGTGTTTATAACTTTGTAGTTCTTTGTGAAATATTAATTTCAGTTCCTTTTTATTTTATAAATAATGTAGGATAATCTCTGTCAGGATAAAAATTGTGATAGGTGCACATATCCATTTTTATCATGGAAAAATACTCATCAAGAAACTCTTTTTTATCAGACCACTTTATTAAGTTTATTTGACTAGTTTCAAGCCCTTTAGCCATAATAACTTTAAGGCACAGTTTGTTGAGAAATCAGGAACAAGCGCTGCCATGATTATACTGACATTATATTCATCACTAGTGTGTCACATTGCTTCCATAATAAAACCACCATTTGCAAAGGTGAAGTGTGGAATAGATAGACTTGTGTAAGATTTCTGAGTCTTGTCTAGTCACGTTCACCTCTTGACATAGCATAGTAAACTATTGGACTGTGTTCAGGTAAAACTATGTTCCTTCATGACTATGATTGTTTCTGATTCCTGAATTCACCTTTAGGGATATGAGATTTAAATTAATTTCTCAAGCAATTTAATTTCCCTTATCTTTTATTTTTATTTAATAATATCCTAAAACACAGCCTGCACCAACCAAAGAATGTAACTTTAGCCAGGCTGCTGTACGGTTGTTTTGTTTTTGTTCCAAGGCAATAAAATATATGAGTTTTCATTTCTGTCAGAAGGAATTGAAATAAATACAGGCTTCAAAACAAGAATGTTGGGAGATGCCAGATTAACTGACCTTCATTTAAAATTTGCCATGCAGATATTTTACTCTTTTAAACTTTTCCCTCACCAAGACTTTTTATGTAGCAGTAATTTTTTTTTCTTTACTTTTTATGTAGCAGTAATTCCTCAATTGGAGTGAAATGATATGATTATGCAGCCTTGCACAATCTGCTTCAGTTCCTTTGCAACAACAGCTGAAAAGGACATTAACTGCAGGGAGCCTTCCTTAGGCTGAAGTGCTATGGCATCTGGTGCGTGAATCAGGGATTTTGTAAAGTCAGTGAAAGCAGAATATTTCCTATGTAATTTTAATCTAAGAAAATTGAATTCTGGGGACATATAAATATTATTGGTTGGGCAATTGAATAATAATAGTAATCCAGTTTTGTCTATTGAAGAATTACACAATTTCCTAAGATATGTGAAAAAGACCATTTCTTCCTTGTTCTGTTCAATTAATACTAAATTAATGCTTAAGGGGATATTAACTGTCTTAAGTAGTTTTGCTATGGAAAAATTTTCAGATGGACTCTGTAAGACATGTACCTAGAAAAGACTATTCTAACTGATAGGCTAAAGTTGCAACATATTTTCTTCTATCATCCTTTTTAACTAATATTTCATATTTATGTGTTTTATAAAATATATATAATATTGAATATTTCACTGCATATATTATTAATAAAAAGTTAGAGGCAAATATATATATATATATGGCTTATTTAATAACAGGAATGAAGTACATCCTTGTTTAATAATAGACCAAATAAAAAACCCCAAGCAGTCTGAAAATGAAAAATTAAATTAGTAATAAAAGTTGTAGATTGTAGAGTTGTTTAAACCTATTTACTTTTTTATATTTGAAAAAAAAAACCCAGATCACTGAGTTCCCTTCTTATGTAACTAAGTATGTAGCTAAGTCTTTTGTTAGACTTTTCTACTTTTTATATCTCTTTCTATTTTCTGATGATTATAATTAGTGATAGAACAAAATGGTAGTACTTTTAGGCATTAAGTCCACAGGTATTAATGGTTAAAGGGCCAATTCAAAAGCATATTTCTATTTCCACAATGATGTTTTAGTACCATCTTCCTGATGAGAGATTCAATGTACTCAATTTATTTTACCGTCTGATTTTATTGAAGCATGATTACATGCTCAAGGTACATAGTTAAGTCACCACTTCTAAAAAAATTATTGACAATGACAGTAGAAAGATCTCTTTTCATGAAGCCAATGCCATTATGTTGTACCCTTGCATACTTTATGCCTGTCGCTTTGACTATCTACTTTCTTCATAAGACTGAAAAGTAGCCTAAAAAAATTGTGAACAGCAAATTTCCTGTCTTACTTGTTACCTCTTCCCCAGAGCCTGAAGATAAGGACAGTGTCCCTCATATTCTCCTTCCTTTGTTTACGTTTGTAAAAAAAGAAGAGGGGTGCTCATGGCCATCTCATGAAGGAATTCTGTTGTTGTTTCTCTGGAATCTATAGTTCTGTTACTCACCCTTTCTTTCCTTATTCTTTTCCTATTACCCAAAAAACGCTCTTTTTTGTAACTGTGAAGGCAAGATGATATTTTAAGGACTCAAGTCCACCATTTTCCAACCGGCCAGCATATTGTCAATTCGGCTCTTTCTCAACCTATCACCACGTCTTTGTGATTGGTCTCAAGTGGAGCCAAAGCTTCATGGATGAAAGACCATTGAATAAAGAACTGGATTGTAGGTATAACCTACAAGAGTGGCATATTTATCAGATTATTAATGACTTGCTTCATTGTTAAAGAGTTTTGTTAAGTATTTCTTCTATTATGTTCTTAGTCACAAACCTTTTAATCTTGATTATCTCAAGTACCTGATCTTTAGCCAATTACTCATTAGCCAAATTCCGATAATTGGTACAGTTCCTTTCTTAGGCTATCCATCTTTTCAGACAACATAGACAAGAAGAAACATATTTAATATTTTGATTGATGATAGAATTTCCTTTAGTCCCTGACCTTCAGTGTCTTTCAAATGTAACAGAAAGACTATTTAATCTGTGTCTGGGTTCTAGATGACTACATCTATCTGTTGACATCATGTAGATTTTATTATATTTATTTAGAGGGAAACTTTGTTATGTAATAGTATCAATACTACAATATTTTTCTTTTAAAATTCTGCTGCTGCAAAATCACAAAATTATTATTTAATACCATACACAAAATAAATCAACATGGATTGAAGACTTGTGTATTAGTTCAAATCATAAAAAATAGAGAAAAAAACAGACAATAATCCAGGAGGTCAACATCAACCAGCTCTTTATCAGATTATTTCCATGGCCAGAGGAAAGAAATACAATGAATAAATGGGATTACATCACACAAAAAATCTTTTATGAAACAAGAAAGATCACAAAATTTAAAAGGCAATATGTCAATTGGGTAAAGATATTTAGATACCTGTCAGAAATACATAAGGAATTTCCACAATTCATAAAAACATAAAAGTGGGACTGGACTGATAGTGCAGACGGTAACACAGCACTTGCTCTGGACACAGCTGGCCCAGGTTAGATCCCAGCTTCACATATTTTCCCTCAGTACCTACTGGAGTGATCCTTGAGTGAAGAACTGGGAGAAAGCTCTAAATTCTGCCTGCCAGATATGGCCAAAAAAGAATGAAACAAAAAAGCATAAAACCAAGTGATTCAGCCTAAAGCTGAGTAAAAGACCTCTCAGAGTCTTCTCTAAATAAGATGTATGGATGACTCATAGACACAGTAAAGTTGCAATCACTAATTACTAAAGAAATGAATGCCAAAAAATCCAAGCCAAGCTATGACATTATACTAGACAGAAAATATCTGATCTATGTCAAAAAGTTTAGACATAGATATTGACAGAGCTGTAAAGGAAAGCAATATTGTTTCTCTGTGAATGTATATTTGGTATAGCCTCTAGAAAATGGCATATCTTTTTCTTTAAAAACCAAAAGTGGATATGTTATAAAAATCCAGCAATACCAATCCTAGCATTTATAAAAAACACTCATCAAAAAGATTTGAACACCCACTTCATTGCAGAATATTTGCAATAGAGGAAAATATAGCCTTAACATTCTAAATCAATGATATAGTTTAAGAAGTCTTTAAGCAAGGATATGAATGCACTAAGAGTATGAGAGTGTCCATTTCTTCATACTCTCAAGAACTTTAATTAATTTTATCACTGTTCTGCATATTTTGAAAGAATAATTAAAAGTTTAAAACGTTTTATTTAAAACTTAGTTTACTTAATTATAAAATTAAAAGTTTCTTGGACAAAAATTTCACAGTTCAAGTAAGTATAAATTAAAAGTGAGCAATCTTCTTTACTATCCCTAATATAACCATCTCATATCTCAGCAGTAATCAGCGCTAATATTGTTTTTAACTCCATAATCACAGGAACTTTGTCTTTCTTGTACTTTGATGAATCTGTAGTCAACAGCCCAAATATTTTTTAGAGCCAGAGATACAGTATGTGTCTATGTGTTTGTGTTGCACAAGGTTGACTCAATCAAACTCAGGCACCTCATATGGTCCTCATATAAGGACTACGAGGAGTGAACCCTGAGTATAGCACCAGGAACAAACACTGAATATTGCTAAGTGTGTCCTAAAAAACCCTCTCTAACTAATTCTTAGTAAAAAGAAGATTTTTTTTTTTTTAATTTTTTTTTTTTAAAATTACAAAGATATACAATTAAAAAGTTCATATTTGGGTTTTGGTCAAACAGTGTTGCAGCACCCATCCCACCACCAGTGTCCATCTCCCACCACCAACGCCCCGGTTCCCTCCCTCCCCCAGTCCTGCTCCATGGCAGGTTCTTGATTTCTTTTCCCATTTTTCTCTCCTCTTTTCCTTCCTCCAGACTATGGAATACAGAACATACATTAAAGGGTTGTCATGTGTATCTTTTGCCTCTATTTAATGCTCAGTTCTAGGTTGGCATTAGTACCTTCAACAATTGTTAGCACACTGTTCCATTTCTTGCTTATTCCCAAGTTGTAATAATTTCCACCTTTGACAGGACCTCCTGATATATGTTTCACTTGACCTTGATATTGGTATCATAATATGTACCTATATATTTATGTTATGCAGATAAATGCAGTCATTCTTGTATCTGTCTCTCTCCTTCTGGCTAAAATTTCGCTCAACATAATCTTTCTCCATGTCCATCCATTTGTAGGCAAATTTTATAACTTCTTTTTCCTAACAGCTGCATAGTATTCCATTGTGTAGATGTACCAAAGCTTTTTTATCCAGTCATCGATTTTCGGGTACTCTAGTTTTGCTTCAGATTCTGGCTATTGTGAATAAACTGCTATGAACATAAAACCCCTTACCATCTGATAAAGGGTTAATATCCAGGATATATCAGGCACTGTAGAACTTTTACAAGAAGAAACAAACAACCCCATCAAAAAATGGGGAGAAGAAATGAACAGAAACTTCAAGTAAGGAAGAAATTCGAATGGCCAAAAAACATATGAAAATGGCTCATCATCACTAATCATCAGAGATGCAAATCAAAACAACAATGAGATACCATTTTACACCACAGAGACTGGCACATATTCAAAAGAACAAGAACAACAAGTGCTGGCGTGGGTGTGGGAGAAAAGGGGACACTCATCCATTGTTGGTTGGAATGCAGGCTGGTACAGCCTTTCTGGGAAAAACAATATGGACTTCCTCCAAAGACTAGAAATTGAACTCCCATTTTGACCTGGAAGCTTTCTGGGAATCTACTGGGGAAGCCAAAAATACGCAGAAAATTACTATACATAGTTCCAAACTAGGTGGGCATCGGAATAAAGTGAATTAGCAAGGATCTGAATATTATTGTTATTTCAGAGGGAGGGATAAAAGGTGATACTCTGAGATACTTCTCATGAGTACAAAGTACCAAATATGGGAGTCAGGGGGTAGGTATGGGAGAGAGAAAGTGAACTATGGAAAGAATACATAGTGATATTAGGCGAGCCAGCGAAATATAGAAAGTGGGGAAATACATATTAACCTCTAAATGTATGCACAAGCCACAATGTGTAAGAAAATGAAGATAGAGAGAGAGAGAAGAGAGAGAGAGAGAGAGAGAAAAGAAATGAAAATTGTCTCGCCCTGAGACTGAGGCTGAGGGGAGGGAAATCATGGGACACTGGTGGAGGGAAATGGCTACTGTGTTTAGAGTGGATGGTGTTGGAACACTGTATGACTGAGAAACCCTAATAAGAAAACTTCCTGTAATGGTATATCAAGGTGGTATAAAATTTAAAAAATAAAAAGCACTCTTTCCCATAATGTAAAAATAAAAAGCAAAATTAAAACTAAATAAAAACTTTCTCAAATGTTATTGTTAAACTACCCTGAATCCATTACATAGCAAAATGTTTCATGTTAGGGCCCACTGGTGTTTTTATGATCTCTGATATGTTTATAAAACTGTTATCTAAATATTCAAGAAATTGCTTTAAATGATAAACAATGAAGGGGAAGTAAGAAAGGGCCCTGATATAAGTGTAAAATGTTTGGGGCCATAAACTACACTGTCAATTAAAATCCATTTTTAATAGTAAAACCCCTAGGGTTATTTGTCACATAGAATATGAAGTTATATTTTTTTGAAAAAAACATCATTAGAATTGGTGAGAGTGATAGTGCAGGGAGAGTACCCTGTACATGGTTGATCAGGATTCCATCCACGGCATCATGTAAGTGCACATATGATTGTAAAGCTATAAAGTTTGTTTCTTGATAAGACATTTTACACAATATTCTAAAATCATGATTTTTAAAATCTTTTTGAAGCACAGTCTGTTAATTTGTATTGAATAACCATGAGATACAAAATTACATAGCTGTTAATGATTGAGTTTAATTTTATAATTTCGAGTAAATCCCTCTAAATCCAGTATTCCTAGTTTCTCTCTCTACCTCCATGACAGACACTTTTTTCATTCTTCATTTTTTCCATTTTCTGTTTCTTGCCTGAATGTTTCTGCACCTAATTTCAAGCTTGCTGAGTTTGTCTTTTGGGCATTCTACTCGTTGAGAGCACCCATTAAGTTTTTTCATTTCATCTACCAGTTTTTTATTTTATTTTTATTAATAACACTTCTGATAGCAGTTTTTTCTATTTCTGCCTCTGAATTTCTCCTGCATTTTATTAGCTGTCTCTCTTTTTCATTGTTTCTTTCATATCTCCTGCATTTATTGGATGTTAGTTCCACTGTTTCTAGTGCTCATTAAATATCTCCTACTATTTCATATCTGGATTGTTACAGAGAGATTGTGTATGTGGATATTCCTTTGCTGAGTTTTCAGGGTAATTCTCTTCATCCACTCCCATGGTAGGTATTTGCATTATTTCTCCATCGATGCCATGGCAGTTTTTGTGGTAGTTTCCAGTGCACTACTAGTGTCCCCTCTCACTGCCAGGTAAGACTCTGGGAGTTTCAGTAGACAGTGATCTCCTCTCTTCCCATTCCAGGATATTAATTTCCTCTTTAGTGTTCCTGTTGTGACTTTTTGAAGAGCCTGTAGCATTGATTCAGGGTATGTGTTATTTGGTCTGAATTTCATTGTTTTAGATTGGGATTGTATTTATTTTTTAGTTCATTGGGCTGAAAGGGGGATTTTGTTCCATTGTTTTTCCTTTTTAGGAATTGTGCTTTGCAATACTGTTTCTAGGTATGACTAAACCTAGTAAAAATAAGAGACATTGTGATTTTGAAGTACTTCAATTTCCTATTTCTGACTTTATTTGCAAACAATTTGATGCTGTCCTATACCAGTAACAATTATAGACATCATTCCCATGACCTGATGGAATGGTTTGAGGCTTTTGTTCCTGGAACAAGCAGATGCCTCTTGGGCTCCACTAGCGGGAGACAGGGACATATGGAGATGTTGCTCCAGGGGCCCGCTTGAGCAAATCGATGATGACTGTGGAACACAATGATACAGTGATTTACTTTGTCTAAGATTCTCAGGAAGACAGAGTTCCTTCATTATACACCTTGGACTCAATTAGTTCAAGTATAATTACTTATACTGACATTTGCCTAATGATGTAGAAGTGACGGAATATTTTAAAACACATGTGTTTTAATTCTATCATATTGTATCATTCCTATGAAAAATTCATAATTTCCAGGAATTCTCTTTTTATCTTATTTTTCAATTTATCACTAATACAATACCTTTAATCTACCAAATTGTGACATTGCATTTTATACTCTTTGGTTAATTTGTTATCCCAATAGATACAATTATGAGTTAGAAATTAAACTAAAATTAAACATAATCAAAGCATGATTCCATCATAACTCAGTTCACATTTGCTAATGAATGGAAATCTTTTTGTTATACAGTTATATCCTAAAAATGAATATGAACTACACAGAAAAATTGACAGCAGAGAAAAAGAAGAAATAAATGGACGAATTGCAATAATAGTGAATCATTATGTCCTGAACTGGTAAAACTTAAAACAAGGAAAACAGCCAACCCAATATAAAATGGAGAGAAGACATGAACAGAAACTTCTAAAATAAGAAAATTGAATGGCCAAATGCATATGAAAAACTGCTCATCATCACTAATCATGAGGGAGCTGAAAATCAAAACAACATTGGATATCATCTCACATCACGGAGACTTGGCACATATTCAAAAGAGCAAGAACAACAAGTGCTGGTGTGGATGCGGGAGAAAGGGACTCTCATCCATTGCTTGGTGGGAATGTCGACTGGTACAGCCTTTTGGAAAACAATATAGACATTCTCCTAAAAAACTAGAAATTGAAAACCCATTTGAGCCAGCAATATTACTCTGGTAATATACCCTGGGATGCCAAAAACACACAGCAGAAATACCATCTGCACTTCTATGTTCATAGCACTATTCACAATAGCCAGAATCTGGAAACAACCTGCGTGCCTGAGAACAGATGACTGGATAAAGAAACTGTGGTACATCTGCACAATGGAATACTATGCAGCTATTAGGAATAACAAAGGCATCAAATTTTTCTATTAATGGTTCAACATGTAGGGGATCATGTTGAGTGAAATTAGCCAGAGAGAAAGGACAGGCGTAGAGTGACTGTATTCATTTGCGGATAAAAAAAAAAAGGGTATGATACCAATATCCAAGGCAAACATGGATCAGAACAACTTGTCAGTTGGTGGAATCTTCTGCAAGCGGTGGGAGCCAGAGGTTAAGTAAGACAGAGAAGGGACCAGTGTGCTAAACTTGTTGAAAATGATAATATCAGCCTATAACTGAGCATAAATATAGGTAAAGAGATATACATGATAACCTCTAACTGGGGGTACATGCAAGTCACAATGTGTAAGATAAGGAGAGAGAGATGAGAGAGAGAGAAGAGATAAGGGGGCTGTCGTAGGAGCTAGGCGGTGAAGGGGAGGAAGTCAGGTACATTGGTGGTGGGAAATGGACACTCGGTGGACGGATGGGAGCTGGAGAACTGTGTGACGGAAACCTAATCACGAATAGTTTTGTAATTGTATATCCCATAGTGGTATCATAAAGGGAAAGTGTAATCCCCTGAATGTTCTGCTATTTAATTACTGAATACACTCTTGTGATAGCACTCATGGTTTAGTTATTTAAATAAAGTTTCTGTGACTTGAACATTTGAGATTTTAAATACAGTTCAAGTGTTAGTAGTGAATAAATTACTTGAACTAACAACTCTACAATAGTAACATCCTTTAAGAAGGAGCTGTGTGGGTACTTAATATGACATAGGTTGGATTTGGAGGCGGCAAGAAACATGGCTTGTAGCAACGGACTCCTTCCCTTCTTTGAAGCCTGCCTCCTGTTTGGAACAGGTTCAGTGATATCAGTCAGAGGAGAGCCTCACCTCACAGTTGCTTCCTGACCTGTTTACTGCTCCTCCATGCCAGGCAGAGAAGTACCTCTAGCTAATCCCCCTCACTCTTACTTCCTAGGGATTAATCTTAGGAAACTTACTCCTGAAAAACAATAGCAAAACAGGATCAAAGAACCAATGGAGGGGCCGAGCGATAGCCCAGTGGGTAGGGCTGCCTTGCATGCGCGTCCCAAGCCGGTCGGTTCGAACCCTGGCATCCCTATGGTCCTCAAAGCACCACCAGGAGTGATTCCTGAGTGTGAGCTAGGAGAATTTCTGAGCATCGCTGGTGTGACCCAAAAAGCAAAAAAAAAAAAAAAAAAAGAACCAATGGGAGAAACATGAAGAAATCCATGAAGCCCAATAATGAAAACAATATGGACAGATAAAAACACACTACCAGTGCATTTATAGTGTCTTTACTAACATTATAATGATGATGTTTCAATGAGTCAAAGAAACTATAGCACAGGTAGTGGGCAAAGCCAAAGAAAGTCAAAATGAAAATATTTACAGTCAGAAATGAATAAAAAAGTAGGTGATATAAAAATTCACTAGAAGTTCTGAATAGAGAAATAATAGAAGCTGAGCAAATGTATTGATGAACTCAAAATGAGAAAAGAGGAAATGCTTAGGAAACAGCAGAAGTGGAAGTAGGCTGAAAAAGAGATGAACAGCATTAAGAGCAATGCAAGGATTATTGAGTTAGCTGAAGATCAGGAAGACAAATGTGAAGAAAAAGAAAGTTAAAGAAATTACTGATAAGAACTTCTCCAGAATTGAGAATTACAGACACCTGAACTCCAGGGATAAGTGAGTGTCCTAGTAAACATAGACCCAATTTGAAAACTCCTAAACATCACTTGTCACTTGTCTTCCCTTTGTTCATCAATTTGTTTGAGCAGCAAGTAATGTCTCCTTTTCATTGGGAATGAGGTCCATTATTGTGACTGCTTTTGGCATATTGAATACACCATGGGTAGCATGCAAGACTCTGCCATGGCTCTGGGTTCATCCTAGGGTATCCAGTCTATTTGTAAGTCCATCAACTTCCCAGTGCTCAGGGCAGAGCCCTGATGTAGATAAGCTTGTCTCCTGGCTCACCTGCCTACACACAGCGGTACTCCGTAAACACACCTGCAACACTCAAGGGGCAGGATCTAAGCATAGTTATACTAAAAAATCACAAAGCGTCTAAATATGGGGACAGAATATTGACAGCAACAGAGATCCAAAAAAGAAAATGCAAAGGAAAGCCATTAAGGTGGGCAGCAGAGCTATCAAAATGAGATACCACAAACCAGAGTAATATAGAAACATATAGTACAAAAGCTCAATGGAACTGAATACTTTCGCAAAAATATTCTACCCAGCTAGTTTATCATTCAGATCTGAAAAATATGCAACAGCCTAGGAATTCATGCCATGAAACTAGTTTTTGCAAGAAACATAAAAACCTCCTTTAAAAGATAGCAGAACTTCATGTGATATTGATTGTTTCTCACTAATGTTGTCTATGATTGTATGTGATTAAGAAAAGTTAAAAAACATATGACAATTAATCATCACAATTTTTCCCATTGATTTATTTTCTAATACCTCTATTTGCTATTCTTTTAACTTTTTTTACCAGGTAATAAGAAATAACTTTTGTATATGACTGCCAAGTAGGCAAAATAAGAAAGAAACCTTTACTTATGATAGACAATATATGATGATTACTGCACTAAAGTTAGTAAGTAAAATTAATTCAATAAGTTCTATAATGAGTCTATAATTGTTACTGGTATTAGACCTCATTTCCATGACCTGATGGAATTGTTTGAGGCTCTTTTTGTTCCCAAGTAGGTGCCCTTCGGCTCTACTTCCATGAGAGACAGACATATGGAGATGTTACTGGTGCCCGCCGTTAACTCGATGATGAACGGAAGACAGTGATACAGCAATACAGTGATAAGTTCTATATGCCAGAGTTGAAAACATATGCAAATGAGAAAAGTTCTATACTATATTGTAATAAACAAATTAACTTTTCTTACATAGGTTAAATCATCTAACGATTAAATATTGCAAATTGATTTCTTGTTGATTTTTCTTCTGACAGTTACATTTGCCATTTTTTAAGTTTTTGGAGGAAGCAGTATGAATAAATTTGTTATGTTCCTGCATACTGTGGGTATACTGTGTGTTGTAATATTTTATGTTAAAAGAGCCAAAGTTCTCAAAAATAAAAAGTATGGTGCCTAATAATAAAAGAAATTTTTAAAAAGAAAATATACATCAGTAGCACAGTAATTCTAATTTAGAGTTTGCATTGGTTGTATATCAGTTGCAAAACTGATTTAGTTCTTTAGTGTATCCTTGAAACATGTATGTAAAATTAGCATGCAGAAGTGTAGATGTTTATAAAGCCACAGTTTGTAACAGCCAGGAAGTAGTTGTGTGTTATCCCATTTCCTGTGTCCAGACTTCATGCTTTTTTGCTGCACCTAGAAGACATATTCTGGTCTATAATTATTTGGAAGCAGGGTTACTGTCCAAGTCAAAGCACATTGCAGCACACAAGTGTCACATCACACAATGTAAATAGAAGCAAATAACATGCAAGGAAGTAATCTTATCCCTTCAGAGACGAGAGTCAAAGAAGAATGCAATGAACAAAGCAGAGTTTATTGTGCTGGCTAGCTAGGTCCAGTTCCCACACGAACTCCTCGTGATCCGACAGGCAGAAGGACCTGAGCCTCTCAAACGGCCCTTGTGAAGGCTCTTATTGACCATTACAGCAGAGCACATGCATGATATAGTCAATTAGTTTATAACGTTTTATCTCCAGCCTATCCCCGCGGCTAAGGCGTACATTACCTCTTAGCCTGTGTGCCATGAGCAAGTAGGCAGTCACCTTGCACGCACGCAGGATCACTTCCTCTGACCTGTCCAACCAGGAGGGTGCCAAAGGCCCATCCAGGCCTGGCACACTTCACATGCACACCGGTCAACTTCCAGCCCCCGCCCACATTCCACAGGTCCCCTCCCAAGGTTTATCTAATCCTGGGTAGATATCAGCACCCAGGTGGGTGGGGCTCTATGATCTCTGTTAGGGGAAATCTGAGACAAACTCCTATTCTTTCATTCCCTATCCTTTCCCTGGCTCCACCCTTAAGTTAATCTGCGCTTGCTCCCTTTATGACTTTCTGTACCAATGCTCACACACCTATCTCCCTGGTCTGTCCTTGATATCCACATTATAGTCTGTTCTTGGTGCTCTGCACCTGCCTCTCAGCACAATGATCTGACCATGACCTGACCATGACCCTTTGTTCCTTTGAATTTCCTTTGTTCTCAAGCCACATGAGGAAAACTCCTGTTTCCTGCCATCTGTGGACACTCAGCAAGGGGCCTGCAGAGACTGGTTTCAGCATCTAGACTTAAGATGAAAGCATCCCAGCGCCGCTGACCTGTTCTCTTGAAGTGTTACTATTCTCACTCATTACCTATTTTGTTTGCTTCATTTGATCGGGCTGCTCTTTCATTTTGTAGGGAGATTTAAAATAAAATCATTTCACTTCCTGTTTCATAATAAATTTATGGTTATTAAGTCTTACAATGTCCCCAAATTTAGCCCCAATATTCTAGAACCTGATTTTAGCCCCATCTCTACAACTACCTTAAAGAGAAACTGGTCACCATCTGAAGACCAGGACAAAGGCAATATATAAACAAAATTCATGATGTATTATGAGTTAATTTGCATTTCCCATATCTGGGTGAATTGCCAAGGGATGAGTGGTGGAATGTTCCTGCCTCAGAGACAATGATGCAATGTTAGAGGTGACGCTAATCTGGGAGTTTTGTTGTTTTGCCCACACTCAGCTTAATTCTATTTAAGTCAAGGTTCATTCTAATGAGACCTCTCTTCTATGTAAACACTGCTAGAGGGTGTGAGTGCTACAGTAGTTTATCGAATAGATCGACTTATACATCTACTAAGACTTCTATGTTTTCTAGATTGGGTACAGCTCCTTCTTTTATACCCACTGCACCCAGCGTGGGACAGTTAGAATTTACCAGGAGACTACCACCCTGGCTACGCTTGAGACTATAGGAAGACTATAGGAAGGATCATACTAGTTTGCTCTAAGCAGGCGAGAGTGACCCTTTCAGTACACGCAGAACAAGATACCTTGTGAACCACCCTGGTGCAGATAATAATAAGAAGGACCTTGTGGGTACCATCTAGATTACATGAAGCCTATGAAGTTAAGATGTATTACTTTATATCAGCCCCCCTCCTCTCCAGTGTTTTTATATAAGAGATAATCTCTTAAGCTAGTATGCACCTTTGTTTATACTCTGCAATATGGTGTGGCACTACACTCTGTTTAGAGTTCTTTGTTGACATGCCCCTCCTAATTGGATTACTTTTGGTGTATATAGGGGCTGACTTGAGGCCCCTTCACTCTTTGCCTTTGGCTCTCACCCTTTAGCTTTTGGCTTTGCTGGCTTTGGCCTTTGCTCTTTGGCCTTTGCTCCTTCTTCTGGGTAGGACTCAGCTCTGTGAGATCCTTCTCTCTTGGGTGGGAGACTTAGGCTCTTTTTGTATGGTCTTAAGTTCGGACCAGAGCTAGAGTTTGTTCCATATATTGGAGTGCTGTGGAAGAGCTTTTGTACTATTAAAAGCTTTTTGGAACTGCACTAGACTCGTGAGTTTTCATCTGTCTCCTCCCATGGCCCTCGGAGGTAGAAGAGAATCTCTGTTCTGACACTGTCGGGACCCCAGCGGTATCTCCCGACAATGCAAGTTCAGAACATTTTAGTTGACCCGGCCAGGATATTTCCATATGCTCATCAAAGACAAAGCCTTTATTGTTTCTTTTGATGATAACTCGAATGTAAAGTTTTTTAATGTACTGAACAGTTCCCTGTTGAAATTGTATACTCTAATTCCACCCTCAATATGAGACTGGTTTCCACTATCAGAACCTTCTATATTATAAATCACCCGGGAAGTCCCAAAACTCAGATGTAAAAGGATAAAGGCTTATGCGCTCTCCTCACTGCAGTAATAGTTTTGCTAAATAACACTAAATTAAGAGATTGTGGATATTGCAGGCAGATGGAGCATATGACATGCACATAGAAGTTCTATGTTCAAAATGGATCACCTCTGGGCCTCTAAGAACTCAAAGGGAATATCATCAACCGGAGCACCACTTTGTATGGGCTCTGCAACAACAAAAAGAATATTTGGTTTATTTCATTTTAAATATTATTTCATATTTTTAATTCCTTTAAAAATTATTTTAGAAAATAATATTTTCCTCATTTTGTAAAAAAGAATTGAGATTTAGTTAAATAAGATTGGTTTTCAAATCATACAGGGCACATCAGACTAGGCACTCAATCTCCCATGTTCTGATTCTCAAATTTAATACTTTTTCCTATATATCAGAACCATACTAGTGAAACAAACCAAGCAGGGAAAAGTGGTAGGGGTTAAGATTTTACCACAATATTCGTGAATGCCAATTTATCTGCTGAAAAGTTAATTATGATGCATTGCTCAAGGTGCTGAGGCCAACAAAGCAGGACCTCAGACAGGATAATCTTCAAAACATTAGAGAATGTGCTATTTCACTTGCGATTGTTGAGTTAGTATATTCTTCAGTAAAGAAGTTTATGCTTTTATTAAGTATATGAAAGCACAATAAATGCCTCCCACTTCTAACTGAATTAATAGTTTCACGAATTCTAGTAGACCTGTGATCATTTCTGAGATGTCCGCACATTGAAGCATGTCTATAAAAATAGGTTCCTGTGTTTCTGTTGATATTGTATGAATGAGTTCAATAAACTTGAAACTCAGGTATAGTCGTATGACCTTCCTCTTATTTTGTACAGTCTGTTCAACTCAAATGGTTGTATTCTTCATTGTTCTGTGGCATGAAACTCAGGAATTTGTCTGTTCTCAGTAGTTGCTCTTTTTGGTCGAAGAAGCATATGAGACCAGGGAGGTAGGAGTATGCATGGATTCGCATTTGAAGACCTGGGTTTGAAGTTTAACACTGCACGTCCACTGGGCATTTCCAGAAACTAGTCCTTTAGCCCTCTGGTATTTTTCACACCAAAGAAATAAAATAAATGGCCATGCTGCAGTACTCCTAAGGGCCGCTTGCATCTGCTCTGAATTACCGCTGCAAATCACTTCAGAGATAAGGGGGTAGCCCAAATGTAAGAAGCGTATCCTGACTGAAAGTATGCTTGTGCTATTTGGCATAAACATTCTCCCAAGCTAAACAATCATCGGGGGACTAGCTAGATCTTACCAGCATATTAGCTTGGCCACGTAGGACCCCTAAGTAATTAGACCAAAGAGGAGTCTGTTTGCTTCCAAGCAAAACAAGCATGGCCCTTGATATACTCAAAGGCAAACTAAAATACAAAACTACAATGAAGTAGAAGAGACTTGTGAAGGCTTGGAGAACATTTAACTTACTAGTATTAGTCTTTGGTACAGAGACATGCCATCTCAGAAACCCCTTCTCACCCTATAAAGGCATTTTAATGCAGGATCTTGGCTCAAAACATTAGCATACTAAAGGGCCTAGTGGGAGGTGTAGGCAGGAGTGGACACCTAAGGGTACTTGATCCTCCCTAGCCTCCATAACAGTGGGAGGAAGGTCTGACAGGGATATAAGGCCAGCCTGTTTCTCTCTCTCGCGCGCTTCTTGGGGCCTCTCTCTTTGTGAGCGCTCACCCTTCTAAAGCCTCCTTGTCTTCCTTTATGCGCCCCTTACACGTGGTGGCTCTCATCTCGGCCTACACGTGGCTGGGGCTCTAGCCTGTAATCCGGCTACGCACCGGGCTTTTCCTTTTGCTGACGTGTATGCCTGAACCTGTGATAAGTGGGGGGGTTAAAACTGCATCAGATTCTGAGTTTTCATCCACTCGCCGGCTTTGGAGGTAGAAGGGAACTTGCTTCCCGGCACTCGTCGGGACCCAGGCAGAGCTCCCCGACTGATGGCCAGACAACCAAAGGGGCAAAGGGGCGCTGAAAT
>JAJIBD010025891.1:0-43872 GCA_021461705.1 Cryptotis parvus | reverse complement strand
ACAAATAAAAAAGATATACAATTAAAAAGTTCATGTTTGGGTTTTGGTCATACAGTGTTTCCAGCACCCGTCCCTCCACCAGTGCCCATCTCCCACCACCAACGTCCCGGTTCCCTCCCCCTTCCCCAGCCCTGCTCCATGGCAGGTTCTTTATTTCTTTCCCTTTCTCTCTCTCTTTCTCTTTTCCTTCCCTTCAGACTATGGATTACAGAACATACATTAAAAGGTTGTCATGTGTATCCTTTTGCCTCTATTTAATGCTCAGTTCTAGGTTGGCATTAGTACCCTCGACAATTGTTAGCACCCTGTTCCATTTTCTGTCTTACCTAACCTCTGACTCCCACACGTTTGTGATAATTTCCACCTTTGACAAGACCTCCTGATATATGTTTCACTTGACCTTGGATATTGGTATCATAATATGTACATATATATTTATGCCATGCAAATAAATGCAGTCATTCTGTATCTGTCTCTCTCTCCTTCTGGCTAATTTCGCTCCAACATAATCTTCTCCATGTCCATCCATTTATAGGCAAATTTTATAACTTCATTTTTCCTAACAGCTGCATAGTATTCCATTGTGTAGATGTACCAAAGCTTCTTTATCCAGTCATCGATTTTTCGGGCACTCTGGTTGCTTCCAGATTCTGGCTATTGTGAATAATGCTGCTATGAACATAAAAGTAGGGATGGTGTTTCCGCTGCGTATTTTTGGTTTCCCAGAGTAGATTCCCAGGAGTGGTATGGCTGGGTCAAATGGGAGTTCAATTTCTAGTCTTTGGAGGAATGTCCATATTGTTTTCCAGAAAGGCTGTACCAGCCGGCATTCCCACCAACAATGGATGAGTGTCCCCCTTTTCCCCACATCCACGCCAGCACTTGTTGTTCTTGCTCTTTTTGAATATGTGCCAGTCTCTGTGGTGTAAAGTGGTATCTCATTGTTGTTTTTGATTTGCATCTCTCTGATGATTAGTGATGATGAGCATTTTTTTCATATGTTTTTTTTGGCCATTCGAATTTCTTCCTTGCTGAAGTTTCTGTTCATTTCTTCTCCCCATTTTTTGATGGGGTTGTTTGTTTTTCTTCTTGTAAAGTTCTACCAGTGCCTGATATATCCTGGATATTAACCCCTTATCAGATGGGTATTGGGTGAATATTCTTTCCCATTCTGTGGACTGCTTTTTTGTATCTTAGTCACTGTTTCTTTTGAGGTGCAGAAGCTTTTTTAGTTTCATGTAGTCCCATATGTTTATCTTTTCTTCTAGTTGCTTTGTTAGTGATGTTTCACCTTTGAAGATGCCTTTAGCTTCAATGTCGTGGAGGGTTTTTCCTATATTTTCTTCAATGTACTTTATGGATTCAAGTCTGATATTGAGATCTTTAATCCATTTTGATCTGATTTTTGTGCATGGTGTTAGACACAGGTCCAAATTCATTTTTTACATGTTGCTGCCCAGTTTTCCCAACACCACTTGTTGAAGAGGCTTTCCCTTACTCCATTTTAGACTCTTTGCACCTTTATCAAAGATTAAATGATCATGTGTTTGAGGTTGGGTGTCAGGATACTCAATTCTATTCCATAGGTCCACAGGTCTGTTTTTTATTCCAATACCATGCTGTTTTAATTACTACTGCCTTGTAGTACAGTTTGAAGTTGGGAAAGGTGATGCCTCCCCATCTTCTTTTTCCCGAGGATTGCTTTAGCTATCCTTGGGGGGTTTATTGTTCCATACAAATTTCAGGAGCGTTTGGTCAATTTCTTTGAAGAATGTCATCGGTATCCTCATAGGGACTGCATTGAATCTGTACAGAGCTCTAGGGAGTATTACCATTTTGACAATGTTGATTCTCCCCCATCCATGAGCAGGGAATGTGTTTCCATTTCCTTGTGTCCTCTTTTATCTCTTGGAGCAGTGTCTTGTAGTTTTTCTTTGTACAGGTCCTTTACATACTTGGGTAAGTTGATTCCTAGGTATTTGATTTTCTGTGGCACAATTGTGAATGGAATTGTTTCCTTAATATCCCTTTCTTCTCTTTCGTTATTTGTATATAGGAAAGCCACTGACTTTTGGGTGTTGATTTTGTATCCTGCCACTCTACTATATGCGTCTATTGTTTCTAGGAGTTTTTTGGTAGAGAGTTTAGGGTTCTCTAGGTATAATATCATGTCATCTGCAAATAATGATAGCTTGACTTCTTCCTTGCCTATCTGGATGCCCTTGATGTCCTTTTCTTCTCTGATTGCTATGGCAAGTACTTCCAGTACTATATTGAATAAAAGAGGTGAGAGTGGGCAACCTTGTCTTGTCCCTGATCTCAGGGGAAGGCTTTCAACTTTTCCCCATTTAGAATGATGCTTGCTGTGGGCTTTTTGGTAGATGGCTGTAACTATCTTGAGGAAAGTCCCTTCAATTCCCCATTTTCTGGAGGGTTTTAATCATGAGCGGGTGCTGGATCTTGTCAAATGCTTTTCTGCGTCTATTGATAGGATCATATGGTTTTTATTTTTTTCTTTTATTGATATGATGTATTATGTTGATTGACTTGCGAATGTTGAACCATCCTTGCATTCCCGGGATGAATCCTACTTGGTCATGATGTATAATCTTCTTGATGAGTCTTTGGATTCTGTTTGCTAGTATTTTTGTTGAAGATCTTAGCATCCGTGTTCATCAGGGATATTGGTCTGTAGTTTTCTTTTCTTTGTGTTGTCTCTCCCTGCTTTGGGTATCAGGGTGATATGTGCCTCGTAGAAGCTGTTTGGGAGTGTTTCTGTTTCTTCTATTTCCTGGAAGAGCTTGAAAAGGACTGGCAGTAGGTCCTCCTTAAAGGTTTGGTAGAGTTCACTAGGGAATCCGTCTGGACCTGGGCTTTTGTGTTTGGGCAGACTTTTTTAATTACTGTTTCTATTTCCTCGATGGTGATAGGTTTATTCCAGGTATTGGAGGTCTTCTTGTTTCAGCCGTGGGAGGTTATAGGACTTCAGGAATTGATCCATTTCTTCTAGATTCTCATGTTTCACGGCATACAGGCTCTCAAAGTAATCTCTGATGATCTTTTTGGATTTCTGTGGTTTCTGTTGTGATGTCACCCTTTTTATTTCTGATTCTGTTTATTTGGGTTTCTCTTTCCCTGTCCTTACAAGTCTTGCCAATGGTTTGTCAATCTTGTTTATTTTTTCAAAAAACCAGCTCTTGGTTTCATTAATCTTTTTTGGATTTTTTTTTTTGGTTTTCCAACTCATTGATTTCCTCTCTAAGTTTTTATTATTTCCTTTTTTTTTCTGCCTGGGTTTGGGCTCCTTTTGTTGGTCTTTTTCTAATGTCTTCAGCTGTGTAGTCAGGTTATTTATGTGGGCCCTTTTCTTGTTTCCTGATGAATGCTTGCAGAGCTATAAACTTCCCTCTTAACACGGCTTTTTGCCGTGTCCCACAAGTTCTTATAATTGGTATCTTCATTTTTCATTTGTTTCCAGAAATCTTTGGATTTCCTGTTTGATTTCTTCTATGACCCATTTGTTGTTCAGGAGTGAGCTGTTCAGTTTCCAGGTGTTTGGTTTGACTCCCTGTTTCTGTGTACGGTTAACTTCCATTTTCAGTGCATCATGGTCTGAAAAGATAGCTGACACAATTTCTATCTTTTTTAATTTTATTGAGGTATGCTTTGTGGCTCAGCATGTGGTCTATCTTGGAGAATGTTCCATGTGCACTAGAGAAAAATGTGTATTCAGCTTTTTTGGCATGAAAAGCCCTGTATATATCCACTAGCTCTCTTTTCTTCCATTTCTTCCTTCAGGGCCAATATTTCCTTGGTGAGTTTCAGTCTTGTTGATCTATCCATCGTTGATAGAGCAGTGTTGGAAGTCTCCAACTATTATTGTGCTACTGTTAATGTCTTCTTTGAGGTCTCTTAGCAGTTGTTTTATGTATTTTGCTGGCCCCTCGTTGGGTGCATATATGTTTAGTAGTGTAATTTCTTCCTGGTGTACATACCCCTTAATTAATAAGAAGTGGCCTTCGTTTGTCCCTTCTAACCTTTTTCAGCCTGAAGTCTATATTATCTGATACTAATATGGCCACACCAGCCTTTTGGGAGGAGTTGTTTGCATGGAGAATGGTCTTCCAACCTTTGACTCTGAGTCTGTGTTTGTTCTGATTATTCAGATGCGTTTCTTGTAGACAGCAGAATGTTGGGTTCAATTTTTTTAATCCATTTTGTCACTCTGTGTCTCTTAATTGGTGCATTTAGACCATTGACATTGAGAGAGATTATTGTCATCGGATTTTTGTGCCATCTTTTCTTTTGTGTTTGTTGTGCTTATGGGTTTGGTGGTATTACAGTAGACCCTTCAGTCCTTCTTTTAAAGTTGGTTTGAGTCCATGAAGTTCCTGAGTTGTTGCTTATCCATGAAGTTGTGTATCTTTCCTTCATATCTGAATGTGAGCCTGGCCGGGTAAAGAATTCTTGGTGAGGCCTGCAGTTCATTGAGCCTTTTCACAATATAAAACAGTCCTTTCTAGGGTCAAGATTATTTCCTTATATGTGTTATAAGGATGGATCCTAAATGTTTGTTCATGGTAATTACAACCATATGGTTGATATTGAAAGAAGTCTATATTTGTTTCGCCATTTTAAAGAGTGTATAGGCTAAGCACAGAGGTGGATGTAGGAATATGGTTGTAAAGATTGATGATAGGTAATAGTGGTCAGATGTCTTCATATATCAATATAAGGTATCTACTGAGTGATAGTGTTTTGAAAATTTACTCTAATTCTTAGAAATCCCAGAGAAGTGAGAGGATTACTCAAGTTCTAGGTTTGTAAAAGGCATACTGTTTTAACTAGTTCAAAACGGAAATAAGTTTTCACCTAATGAGGTTTAAATCCTCATAAAAATTCGCATCAGACCTCCTTGAAGTAATCCATATTTTGTTCAGTGAAACATATGTAAATAAGAAAAGATAAAGAAGATACTTTATGT
This sequence comes from Cryptotis parvus, assembly GCA_021461705.1. NCBI lineage: Eukaryota > Metazoa > Chordata > Mammalia > Eulipotyphla > Soricidae > Cryptotis > Cryptotis parvus. The sequence goes on along the minus strand of JAJIBD010025891.1, from coordinate 38,888 downwards.
CTTCTTTTACTATTATAATTTACTATTATAAACTAAAAATCACTCCACATTCAAAATATTCCCAAGTGCAAATTTCTCCACATTACATGACTAATTTAAAATTATTTAAATTTAGAGGCTGTTTCTTAGACTTCTGGCTTGTTACGTATACTTATTTGAACTATTTTGATGGTCTGGACATATAATAGGAAATTATCAATGAAAATACAAAAACATAATGAATTCCCTCGGTAGACTTTGTTTTATAGTTCTGTTACTGCATGCAGAAAGAGTGCCTGTGTTCAAAAGTAGCCTTACTGTTGATTCCATTCTTCTGTAATAATTCCATCAGCACAATAAAATCATATTGCTATCTAGTCTAGCATGGTTATACAGTATGATATTTACCTCAAAAATAAATTGGATGCAGAATAATTAATATTTGAACTAGGTAATGAATCACAAGAAATTTTTAATCTTACTTGACATAAAAAATTTCTGCATCATATTTTATTGAGAAAATTACACTATAACATTGAGTCATACATCACTGGCTGAAACAGGATTATAAACAAAACGCGTAGCTGCAGGGATCTTGTTTAGACTAAGAATATACAAGGGGATTAACTTAGATGAATTTTTTTTAATGTTTGTTATTTATTAGGCAGGTTTGAGGGCTACACCTAGCAGTCTTTAGGGACTTCTCCGAACTCTTGTTCAAGGTGTGTGTGAGGGCTTTGGGGATGGCAACTTCCATCAAGGCTCAGGAAGACATGCATTAGCAGGGGGTACATAATATGCTCTCAAGTCCATTGAGTCATCTCTAGCCCTAAGACAAATGCAAAAGTTAGATTTTATTCTATGCACATATAATTTTTTTTTTGTTGGATAAGGCTTAGGCAGCTTTTATTTTCAGATCTCACACAGTTTAGTACAACCATCATTAATATTTCTACTTCATCAAATTCCAGTCCATAATTTTTTTTAGTACTTGAGGTTAGAATTTCTAAGTGAAGTGGGTGAAGTTGAGTTAATTCTGTGTATGAATTCCATGATGTCTCCTATTGGCGAGGCATCATCAGTTTCCTAACTTAATTCATCGAATAGACATAGTATATCAGACACAGTTTTGTTTCCTATCTATTTTGCCACCAAGCTTAGAACATGAACCTGTACTTCAGTTGCTAACTGTGGTTTAATATTAAGTCCCTTTACCCTTATTTCAAATTTTTGCTTTGGATTGGTTATTTTGACATTGTAGAAGTCAAGGTTGCTCTGTGTTGATGAGTGTAGATTCTAGAGGGAGCAGATGATTCTGTTCTATTTTATATTTAACTCTGACCTTTATTGTGTTCGGCAGGCAGTCAGGGAGGTCACTGTAGTTCCATTTCATCATATTTGCAAAACTTTACAGTGTTCCATTTCTATTTATATCACATGTAATGTTATTGTAGGGTTCTACTGTACTTGCTATCTAAATGTTTGCATGGAGGGGGACTCATACCCAGTTGTGTTCAGAGTTTGCCTTTGGCACTGTGTGGTTCACTCACTCCCATGTGGTTCTGGAAGACCATGTACTACTTGGGATCAAAACCTGGGCCCCTGCATTCAAAGTATGCATACAAACCTCATGTACACTTTCTGAGTCTTCTCTAGTCCTGAACTTGCACTATATTTTAACTTTCACTAATTTTGTTTTTTCCTGCCACTGAGATTCCTGCTTCTATTTTTTAATTTGCCTCTGATGACAGCTATTACCTTTTCATAACAACACTTAACTGAATTAACTCCAACTGTTACAATTAAATCTATTGTAGTCTCTTATTGTTGTGAGTGCTGCCCATAATAGATTTATCTTGCTCCTTGAAATATACCTAACTCCTCACTTAGTTTGCTCATCCCAATACTGGCATCTCATATCTACAATTAAACATTGGTATTTGGAATTCATTATATGCAGTAAAAATTGGCTCCAATTATATCACTTATATCACTTGTCTTCCCCTTGTTCATTGATTTGTGAGCAGGGACCATTAGCGTCTCCATTCGTTGGAATGAGGTCCGTTATTGTTACTGTTTTGCATATCAAATCCATCACGGGTAGCTGCCATGCTCTGCTGTAGAGCTTACCAGGCTCTTAGTATGTAAGTCACAATAACCATGGGTGACCATTTTCACTATTATAACAAAGTCAGTTCACTCAAAATACTCAGAAATGCATGTCTTCCAAAATCCAACTGTCTCATCCAATTGCCCTCAGTTAAATAGTTGAAGTTCCAGGCATGGTAACAGTAAATTTGAAAGGGTTTATATTTGCTTGAGTTAGACCTGCTACTTCTGAAGTCACTGAATTCCAGTCACTTCAATTAAGAAGTGAATTCAGTCACTGAATTCAGTAGACTTCCATTAAGATCACTGAATCTAATGGAAGGATGTAGTAAGAAAATGACTAAGCAGTTATGTGTGCCAAGTGTTCTATAAAATATTTTTATGCTTGCTATAAGCTTTTGTTTGATGCTTTTGTTTCTATGGTTTTATTTTATTTTTGAGATGTTCTGATAAAGTGGACTCTGCTCTTCATTCAGTACTATCCTATAATTTTCTGCAAAATTCTTTGTATTATTTGGACATTCAATGGTAATTATGAGTTTCCTAAATATAAAAGATATTTTATACTTTGTATCTTGTAAAAATCAGTTTTTATTCCTGATAGTTTCATAATGCATATATTTTTTCCACGGTAGTTTTGTATTTTATTTATTTTTTTTTGAATGGGAAGATAGTGATAGTTTATTTTTATTTTATTTATTTATTTTGCTTTTTCAAGTCACTCCTGTAATGCTCAGGGGTCACTCCTGGCTCTGCACTCAGGAATTACTTCTGGCGTGCTCTGGGCATCTTATGGGATGCTTGAGGATCAAACCCAGGTTGGCTTCATGCAAGGCAAACACCTTTCCTGCTGGACTATCGACTCTGGCCCTCCTGATAATTTTTTAATCTCAGAAAAAAATTATCATCACAACACTTACAAAAAATGTGGCATCCTTACCCTGACAGCTGAACTCCAGTTTGGCTTAGCCCTCTTTTGCTCCCCTTGGTGAGGGAATAGGTTGGTGGGGAGGCACCTGATCACTCACTGACACAGGGGGGGGGGGAGGGAGGGAGGGGGAGAGGGGGGTGCTCTTTCTGCCTCTGTGCTCAGAAGTGGCCTGGTGGTGCTCAGAGGCCCATAGTGGTGCTGGGTCAGCGAAATGGCTAATGCATACATTTTTACAAGTAAATAATGAATTTCCTGAATTTGGTTTTAAAAGTAAAGCTTTATAACTTTATAAGCAACCTGCCATGACAATTAAAATACTTCCTGTTCAGTTTCAGAATGAATAGGAATTCCGTGAATTACAAGAGTGCTATTCAGCCAATCCAAATAGATCCCTGGCACTGAAAATGGTCCTATGAATGATCCTGTGTACAAAACCAGGGTAACCCTAGAGCAAAACTTGAATAGTCTCCTGCCACAGAAATGTCTTTAAGAAAAAAGCATACTATAAGTATCTAAACCATAAGTTGAACCATTATCTAATCAAAGACCTGAGCTTTGTGTGAGGTGACTGATTTCTTACTATGCATAAGATTTGAATTTACTTAGGAAAAAACCTAATCTCCAAAGAAGCGTGCCATGACACGTGGAACCTAGACCTTCAGTCTTTCCCTCTTGAGAAGGTGGCACTGTAATATGTCGTGAGGAGGTATTTGAAAAGGAGATAAATTTGTTTTACTTCGACTTTTTTATTATTTTCATTGCATACAAATAGATTTCAGTATATCAATGAAAATGACCTCACTAAAAATGTAGGTTTAATGTTAAAAAAATAACTGAACAAATGATTAATACATAGTCATTTTTCTATAACATTTCCTTTAGTGATAAGAAAATATCTACCTATAGGTGACACTGCCCCAGCCCATTTCCCCTTCCTCTCTGACACCACTCGTCCACTTTATCTTTTCTCTTCCTCTCTTCTTCCTCTCTCCTCTTTTTCCTCCTTTCTCTTCCTCTCCTTTCTTCTCCTTTCCTTCTTCTTTTCCTTTCCCTTTTGCTCTTTGCCACTCTGAACTTCTCACTGATTTATTAAGAATTGAAGCTATCTATGTCTTTTTTAAGTAACCTAGATTCAGCTTCCTCTTTTTTAATAAGGTTACATCCCTTTAGAAAATTTGGAAAGCGAGAAGTTCTGCCTCACATCTGCCACTGAATCAGTTCCATTCTGCAGCTGCTTCTCTCACTGCCTCTTCCTCTCCACAAAGTTATGTACCAGGTGAATATTGTGCCACATAAACTTGTTTGGCCTTTGTAGAAGCATCTTGATTTCTCTGTTACAATAATGGTATTTTCTTATCTTGATTGTTTAAAAAATCTCTATTTTATTTTTGCATGTGTCATCATTTGACCTTGATATTATTTAATGTGGTGCTTGCTCCCCTGTTTACTCATTAAGATTTTTCTAAATTTTATTTCATCTTATTTCCATAAAACACAGCAGGTGGTGTTTAATATGCATTTTTGCTTCTTGTTGGAGGAAAACACAGTATGTGATAGTCTTTTAGTAACTTTATTTTTTTCTTCCAGCAAATAACATCAGGACTTAGCAATTAATAAAATAAAAAACAGTACAAAAAGTAAATAGTCTCTTTTGTTGATGATAAATCTTATCACTAGTTTGATAATTCTGTTTCTTTGATGCAGTTACATAATTTTATTTTACTTTATTTTTCCTTTATTAAGGGACCACACCTGGAGATGCTAGGGGTTTGAAATGAAGCTTTGTGCAAGCAAGACATGATCTCTTTTGGCCAGGTCTTTAGCTTATAAAATGACAGAGAGCTGAGAACTGAAACAAACTAGAGCTTATGATTTGCAGATAAATAAAACTTATATAAAATAATCAATTCATCATTTTCTAACACAGATTGAGTTTCCTCCTTGTCTTTTATGGCACTATAGTACGTGCCCATTTAACCAATCAGGATACATGATGACCATCCTTGACTTTGCTCCCTCTCTCTCATTTCTTAAATTCAAATCTTCTCTAATATCCATCTATTCTAGTTGTTGAATATCTCTTGAATTTCTATATCATTGATCAATTTTGCTGATAAGTCCTTGCAAGAGCCTCCTGTCAAGTTTCTCCTGAATGTATTCACCTTGTCCTTCATATTTCAAGGGTATTTCTAACATGAAAATATGACTTTTTCTGAGATACTGGTTCTTAATTTTTTATAATAAAATCTAAAGCTAAATGGCAAAATGGAAAATATAACAGCTGACTTCTTTTGTGTTATTTTTGCTTTTCAACTGTCAAGAGCCCCTCAATTCCATTCCTTCATAATGATCTCTGGGGTATTTATTGCATATTATCTATATAGATTGAGAAGGACACCTGGTAAATGGTATTTAATGTGACCCAAATTGACTCAACCAAAGTAAATTTCTGAATTTTCCCATAAATAGAAGTCACCTCTCCTTTCTTTCTATGCTGAGTTTGAAGAGAAAATAAGTAGGTCTGGGATCTGTTGCCAGTCACTTTGAGACTACCAATGCAGGTGTTGTGGTGCCAAGAATGAAATCAGTAGCGAGGATTGGACTCGAGAAAGGAAAGAATAAACTGGGTCCTGGTCTAATTGCACAGCCAGCAAGGATTTAGAAGTGATCACTATATACAGCTGAAAGCATTTGCTGTAAACATCTTAACTGAGAATTTCTCCCTTCTGTTAAACTTACAATAGAATTGTATAGAATTTCTTTTCATTTATTATTTCTTTTATCTTGGGTCACTGCACATATAGTTCTACACTGTTGTATAGATTTTTCTCCTTTTTCCCACTTCTCAGAAACTTGGCTAATCTCTAAATATTTTCGAATGCCTTCCTCAAATTTCATATTTGGCATATGCCCTTTGTTCCTTCTCATACATTGATTCTGTAATTGTCCAACTTGTTTGTCAATTTAATAAATGCATTTTACGTTAAGTTGTTAGATTAAAATGTTCATATTGTGGGAATGTTTTTTGTTTGTTTATCTCCATTCAATTTGAAGAGCTCATAAAATGTTTAGGGTATTCATTGTCAGTGGAGGAAAAAAACAACCTAGTTTCACTGCTAGATTTTCTGTTGAAATAAAATAAAAAAAAACAAGTGCAAACAAAATTTTCACAGCAATAAACAACAGGCAGTATAAGATCTTGTATAATTTCTATTGATCTTGTGCTAATGCTCAATATATATTTATTCTCAGAAAGATGTATTTACCTTCTTAGAATTAGAAGTATTTACCTTTTAGAATTAGAGTAAATTCTAAAATATATTTATTTAAAATAAGCACGTATCTGCAGCATAGTATAGATATTCAAATTTTCTAAACCTGATATTTATTTCTTGCCTTGAGAATACATTTTTGAAAATTTTGTGCATAAGGTGTATGAGAAAAAATTGTTAAGTTACAGTGTAAAGTTTTACAACTGTAAATTAAGTGTTTCTAACTTTGTAGTTCTTTGTGAAATATTAATTTCAGTTCCTTTTTATTTTATAAATAATGTAGGATAATCTCTGTCAGGATAAAAATTGTGATAGGTGCACATATCCATTTTTATCATGGAAAAATACTTATCAAGAAACTCTTTTTATCAGACCACTTTATTAAGTTTATTTGACTAGTTTCAAGCCGTTTAGCCATAATAACTTTAAGGCACAGTTTGTTGAGAAATCAGGAACAAGCTGCCATGATTATACTGACATTATATTCATCACTAGTGTGTCACATTGCTTCCATAATAAAACCACCATTTGCAAAGGTGAAGTGTGGAATAGATAGACTTGTGTAAGATTTCTGAGTCTTGTCTAGTCACGTTCACCTCTGACATAGCATAGTAAACTATTGGACTGTGTTCAGGTAAAACTATGTTCCTTCATGACTATGATTGTTTCTGATTCCTGAATTCACCTTTAGGGATATGAGATTTAAATTAATTTCTCAAGCAATTTAATTTCCCTTATCTTTTATTTTTATTTAATAATATCCTAAAACACAGCCTGCACCAACCAAAGAATGTAACTTTAGCCAGGCTGCTGTGCGGTTGTTTTTTGTTTTTTGTTCCAAGGCAATAAAATATATGAGTTTTCATTTCTGTCAGAAGGAATTGAAATAAATACAGGCTTCAAAACAAGAATGTTGGGAGATGCCAGATTAACTGACCTTCATTTAAAATTTGCCATGCAGATATTTTACTCTTTTAAACTTTTTCCCTCACCAAGACTTTTATGTAGCAGTAATTTTTTTCCTTTACTTTTTATGTAGCAGTAATTCCTCAATTGGAGTGAAATGATATGATTATGCAGCCTTGCACAATCTGCTTCAGTTCCTTTGCAACAACAGCTGAAAAGGACATTAACTGCAGGGGGCCTTCCTTAGGCTGAAGTGCTATGGCATCTGGTGCGTGAATCAGGGATTTTTGTAAAAGTCAGTGAAAGCAGAATATTTCCTATGTAATTTTAATCTAAGAAAATTGAATTCTGGGGACATATAAATATTATTGGTTGGGCAATTGAATAATAATAGTAATCCAGCTTTGTCTATTGAAATATTACACAATTTCCTAAGATATGTAAAAAAAAGACCATTTCTTCCTTGTTCTGTTCAATTAATACTAAATTAATGCTTAAGGGGATATTAACTGTCTTAAGTAGTTTTGCTATGGAAAAATTTTCAGATGGACTCTGTAAGACATGTACCTAGAAAAGACTATTCTAACTGATAGGCTAAAGTTGCAACATATTTTCTTCTATCATGCTTTTAACTAATATTTCATATTTATGTGTTTTATAAAATATATATAATATTGAATATTTCACTGCATATATTATGAATAAAAAGTTGAGGCAAGATATATATATATATGTGGCTTATTTAATAACAGGAACGAAGTACATCCTTGTTTAATAATAGACCAAATAAAATACCCAAGCATTCTGAAAATGAAAAATTAAATTAGTAATAAAAGTTGTAGATTGTAGAGTTGTTTAAACCTATTTACTTTTTTATATTTAAAAAAAAACCCAGATCACTGAGTTCCCTTCTTATGTAACTAAGTATGTAGCTAAGTCTTTTGTTAGACTTTTCTACGTTTTTATATATCTTTCTATTTTCTGATGATTATAATTAGTGATAGAACAAAATGGTAGTACTTTTAGGCATTAAGTCCACAGGTATTAATGGTTAAAGGCCAATTCAAAAGCATATTTCTATTTCCACAATGATGTTTTTAGTACCATCTTCCTGATGAGAGATTCAATGTACTCAATTTATTTTACCGTCTGATTTTATTGAAGCATGATTACATGCTCAAGGTACATAGTTAAGTCACCACTTCTAAAAAATTATTGACAATGACAGTAGAAAGATCTCTTTTCATGAAGCCAATGCCATTATATTTGTACCCTTGCATATTTTATGCCTGTCGCTTTGACTATCTACTTTCTTCATAACACTGAAAAGTAGCCTAAAAAATTGTGAACAACAAATTTCCTGTCTTACTTGTTACCTCTTCCCCAGAGCCTGAAGATAAGGACAGTGTCCCTCATATTCTCCTTCCTTTGTTTACGTTTGTAAAAAAAGAGGGGTGCTCATGGCCATCTCATGAAGGAATTCTGTTGTTGTTTCTCTGGAATCTATAGTTCTGTTACTCTCCCTTTCTTCCTTATTCTTTTCCTATTACCCCCAAAAAACGCTCTTTTTGTAACTGTGAAGGCAAGATGACATTTTAAGGACTCAAGTCCACCATTTTCCAACCGGCCAGCATATTGTCAATTGGCTCTTTCTCAGCCCTATCACCACGTCTTTTGTGATTGGTCCTCAAGTGGAGCCAAAGCTTCATGGATGAAAGACCATTGAATAAAGAACTGGATTGTAGGTATAACCTACAAGTGGCATATTTATCAGATTATTAATGACTTGCTTCATTGTTAAAGAGTTTTGTTAAGTATTTCTTCTATTATGTTCTTAGTCACAAACCTTTAATCTTGATTATCTCAAGTACCTGATCTTTAGCCAATTACTCATTAGCCAAATTCCGATAGTTGGTACAGTTCCTTTTCTTAGGCTATCCATCTTTTCAGACAACATAGACAAGAAGAAACATATTTAATATTTTGATTGATGATAGAATTTCCTTTAGTCCCTGACCTTCAGTGTCTTTCAAATGTAACAGAAAGACTATTTAATCTGTGTCTGGGTTCTAGATGACTACATCTATCTGTTGACATCATGTAGATTTTATTATATTTATTTAGAGAAACTTTGATATGTAATATCAATACTTCACAATATTTTTCTTTTAAAATTCTGCTGCTGCAAAATCACAAAATTATTATTTAATACCATACAAAAATAAATCAACATGGATTGAAGACTTGTGTATTAGTTCAAATCATAAAAAATAGAGAAAAAACAGACAATAATCCAGGAGGTCAACATCCACCAGCTCTTTATCAGATTATTTCCATGGCCAGAGGAAAGAAATACAATGAATAAATGGGATTACATCACACAAAAATCTTTTACGAAACAAGAAAGATCACAAAATTTAAAAGGCAATATGTCAATTGGGTAAAGATATTTAGATACCTGTCAGAAATACATAAGGAATTTCCCAATTCACAAAAACATAAAAGTGGGACTGGACTGATAGTGCAGACGGTAACACAGCACTTGCTCTGGACACAGCTGGCCCAGGTTAGATCCCAGCTTCACATATTTTCCCCTCAGTACCTACTGGGTGATCCTTGAGTGAAGAACTGGGAGAAAGCTCTAAATTCTGCCTGCCAGATACAAAAAGAATGAAACAAAAAGCATAAAACCAAGTGATTCAGCCTAAAGCTGAGTAAAAGACCTCTCAGAGTCTTCTCTAAATAAGATGTATGGATGACTCATAGACACAGTAAAGTTGCAATCACTAATTACTAAAGAAATGAATGCCAAAAAAATCCAAGCCAAGCTATGACATTATACTAGACAGAAAATATCTCGATCTATGTCAAAAAGTTTAGACATAGATATTGACAGAGCTGTAAAAGGAAAGCAATATTGTTTCTCTGTGAATGTATATTTGGTATAGCCTCTCTAGAAAATGGCATATCTTTTTCTTTAAAAACCAAAAGTGGATATGTTATAAAATCCAGCAATACCAATCCTAGCATTTATAAAAACACTCATCAAAAAGATTTGAACACCCACTTCATTTGCAGAATATTTGCAATAGAGGAAAATATAGCCTTAACATTCTAAATCAATGATATAGTTTAAGAAGTCTTTAGGCAAGGATATGAATGCACTAAGAGTATGAGAGTGTCCATTTCTTCATACTCTCAAGAACTTTAATTAATTTTATCACTGTTCTGCATATTTGAAAGAATAATTAAAAAGTTTAAAACGTTTTTTTTAAAACTTAGTTTACTTAATTATAAAATTAAAAGTTGCTTGGACAAAAATTTCACAGTTCAAGTAAGTATAAATTAAAAGTGAGCAATCTTCTTTACTATCCCTAATATAACCATCTCATATCTCAGCAGTAATCAGCGCTAATATTGTTTTTAACTCCATAATCACAGGAACTTTGTCTTTCTTGTACTTTGTTGAATCACGTGGTCAACAGCCCAAATATTTTTTAGAGCCAGAGATACAGTATGTGTCTATGTGTTTGTATTAGCAAAGGTTGACTCAATCAAACTCAGGCACCTCATATGGTCCTCATATAAGGGACTACGAGTGAACCCTGAGTATAGTTCAGGAACAAACACTGAATATTGCTAAGTGTGTCCTAAAGCCCTCTCTAACTAATTCTTATTTGTAAAAGAAGATTTTTTTTTTTTAATTTTTTAATTTTTAAAATTACAAAGATATACAATTAAAAAGTTCATATTTGGGTTTTGGTCAAACAGTGTTGCAGCACCCATCCCACCACCAGTGTCCATCTCCCCACCACCCACGCCCCGGTTCCCCCCCCCCCCTCCCCAGTCCTGCTCCATGGCAGGTTCTTGATTTCTTTCCATTTCTCTCTTTCTCTTTTTCCTCCCTCAGACTATGGAATACAGAACATACATTAAAAGGGTTGTCATGTGTATCTTTTTGCCTCTATTTAATGCTCAGTTCTAGGTTGGCATTAGTACCCTCAACAATTGTTAGCACACTGTTCCATTTCCTGTCTTACCTAGCCTCTGAATCCCACACGTTTGTAATAATTTCCACCTTTGACAGGACCTCCTGATATATGTTTCACTTGACCTTGGATATTGGTATCATAATATGTACCTATATATTTATGTTATGCAGATAAATGCAGTCATTCTGTATCTGTCTCTCTCTCTTCTGGCTAATTTCGCTCCAACATAATCTTCTCCATGTCCATCCATTTGTGGAGGCAAATTTTATAACTTCTTTTTTCCTAACAGCTGCATAGTATTCCATTGTGTAGATGTACCAAAGCTTTTTATCCAGTCATCGATTTTCGGGCAATCTGGTTGCTTCCAGATTCTGGCTATTGTGAATAATGCTGCTAGACATAAAACCCCTTACCATCTGATAAGGGGTTAATATCCGGATATATCAGGCACTGGTAGAACTTTACAAGAAGAAAAACAAACAACCCCATCAAAAAAATGGGGAGAAGAAATGAACAGAAACTTCAGCAAGGAAGAAAGGAATGGCCAAAAAAGCAAAAAAAGAAAAATGCTCATCATCACTTAATCATCAGAGAGATGCAAATCAAAACAACAATGAGATACCATTTTACACCCAGAGAGACTGGCACATATTCAAAGAAAACAAGAACAACAAGTGCTGGGCGGGTGTGGGGAAAAGGGGACACTCATCCATTGTTGGTTGGAATGCAGGCTGGTACAGCCTTTCTGGAAAACAATATGGACTTTCCTCCAAAGACTAGAAATTGAACGCCCATTTAACAAAACTGGAAACAAAAATACGCAAAAGAAGATTAATTACTATACATAGTTCCAAACTAGGTGGGCATCGGAATAAAGTGAATTAGCAAGGATCTGAATATTATTGTTATTTCAGAGGGAGGGATAACTCTGAGGTGATACTTTTCATGAGTTAAAAGTGCCACCCACTTAGAACATACAGCAAAATGTGTGGGAGTCAGAGGTTAGGTAATACAGAGAAAGGGAACAGTGTACTGATAATTATTGTAAATAATACCAGCGTAGACTGAGCATTGAAAGTAGGCAAAATGATATACATATTAACCTCTAAATGTATGCATTGCAAGCCACAATGTGTAAGAAAATGAAGATAGAGAGAGAGAGAGAGAGAGAGAGAGAGAGAAAGAAATGAAAATTGTCTGCCACAGACTCAGGCTGAGGGAGGGGAAATCATGGGACACTGGTGGAGGGAAATGGGCACTGGTAGAGGGATGGGTGTTGGAACACTGTATGACTGAAACCCTAATATGAAAACTTCTGTAATGGTATATCAAGGTGGTATAAAAAATTTAAAAAAATAAAAAGCACTCCTTTCCATAATGTAAATAAAAGCAAAATTAAAACCAAAAATAAAAACTTTTCTCAATGTTAGTTAACCTACGAATCCATTACATAGCAAAATGTTTCATGTAAGACCTCACTGGTGTTTAATGATCTCTGATATGTTTATTAAACTGTTATCTAAATATTCAAGAAATTGTTTAAATGATAAACATGAAGGGAAGTAAGAAAGGCCTTGATATAAGTGTAAATGTTTGTAATATAAACTACACTGTCAATTAAAATCCATTTTTAATAGTAAAAAAACCCTAGGTTATTTGTCACATAGAATATGAAGTTATATTTTTTTTAAAAACATCATTAAAATTGGTGAGAGTGATAGTGCAGGGAGAGGGAAGCTTGCCCCTGTACATGGTTGATCAGGATTCCATCCATGGCATCATGTAAGTGCACATATGATTGTAACTATAAGTTTGTTTCTTGATAAGACATTTTACACAATATTCTAAAATCATGATTTTTAAATCATTTTGAAGCACAGTCTGTTAATTTGTATTGAATAACCATGAGATACAAAATTACATAGCTGTTAATGATTGAGTTTTAATTTTATAATTTTGAGTACCAATCCCTTCACCAGTATTCCCAGTTTCTCTCTTACCTCGATGACAGACACTTTTCATTCTTCATTTTTCCATTTTCTGTTTCTTGCCTGAATGTTTTCCTGCACCTAATTTCAAGCTTGCTGAGTTTGTCTTTGGCTATTGGCATTCTACTGTTGAGAGCACCCATTAAGTTTTTCATTTCATCTACCAGTTTTTATTTTATTTTATTAATAACACTTCTGATAGCAGTTTTCTTATTTCTGCTCTCAATTTCTCCTGCATTTTATTGGCTGTCTCTTTCATTGTTTCTTTTCATATCCTCCTGCATTTTATTGGATGTTAGTTCCACTGTTTCTAGTGCTCATTAAATATCTCACTATTTCATATCTGAATTCGTTATCAGAGAGATTATGTATGTGGATATTCCTTGTTGAGTTTTCAGGGTAATTCTCTTCATCCACTCCCATGGTAGGTATTTGCATTATTTCTCCATGATGCCATGGCAGTTTTGTGGTAGTTTCCAGTGCACTACTAGTGTCCCCCTCTCACTGCCAGGTAAGACTCTGGGGAGTTTCAGTAGACAGTGATCTCCTCTTTCCCATTCCAGGATATTAATTTCCTCTTTAGTGTTCCTGTGTGACTTTTGAAGAGCCTGTAGCATTGATTCAGGGTATGTGTTATTTGGTCTGAATTTACTGTTTTAGATTGGGATTGTATTTATTTTTTTAGTTCATTGGGCTGAAAGGGGGATTTTGTTCCATTGTTTCTTTCCTTTTAGGAACTGTGCTTTGCAATACTGTTTCTAGGTATGACTAAAACCTAGTAAAAATAAAGGACATTGTGATTTTGAAGTACTACAATTTCCTATTTCTGACTTTATTTGCAAACAATTTGATATGCCAAATACCAGTAACAATTATAGACATCATTCCCATGACCTGATGGAATGGTTTGAGGCTTTTCGTGTTCCTGGAACAAGCAGATGCTCTTGGGCTCTACTAGCATGAGACAGGACATATGGAGATGTTACTGGGGCCGCTTGAGCAAATCGATGATGACTGGGAACACAATGATACAGTGATTTACTTTGTCTAAGATTCTCAGGAAGACAGAGTTCCTTCATTATACACCTTGGACTCAATTAGTTCAAGTATAATTACTTATACTGACATTTGCCTAATGATGTAGAAGTGACGGAATATTTTAAAACACATGTGTTTTAATTCTATCATATTGTATCATTCTATGAAAATTCATAATTTCCAGAAATTCCTTTTTATCTTATTTTCAATTTATCACTAATACAATACCTTTAATCTACTCAAATTGTGACATTAGCATTTTATACTCTTTGGGTTAATTTGTTATCCCAATAGATACAATTATGAGTTAGAAATTAAACTAAAATTAAACATAATCAAAGCATGATTCCATCATAACTCAGTTCACATTTGCTAATGAATGGAAATCTTTTGTTATACAGTTATATCCTAAAAATGAATATGAACTACACAGAAAAATTGACAGCAGAGAAAAGAAGAAATAAATGGATGAATTGCAATAATAGGGTGAATCATTATGTCCTGAACTGGTAAAACTTAAAACAAGGAAAACAGCCAACCCAATATAAAATGGAGAGAAGACATGAACAGAAACTTCCAAAATAAGAAAATTGAATGGCCAAATGCATATGAAAAACTGCTCATCATCACTAATCATGAGGGAGCTGAAAATCAAAACAACATTGGATATCATCTCACATCACGGAGACTGGCACATATTCAAAAGAGCAAGAACAACAAGTGCTGGTGTGGATGCGGGGAGAAAGGGACTCTCATCCATTGCTGGTGGGAATGTCGACTGGTACAGCCTTTTTGGAAAACAATATAGACATTCTCCTAAAAACTAGAAATTGAAAACCCATTTGAGCCAGCAATATTACTCCTGTTAATATACCCTGGGATGCCAAAAACACACAGCAGAAATACCATCTGCACTTCTATGTTCATAGCACTATTCACAATAGCCAGAATCTGGAAACAACCTGCGTGCCTGAGAACAGATGACTGGATAAAGAAACTGTGGTACATCTGCACAATGGAATACTATGCAGCTATTAGGAATAACAAAGGCATTAAATTTTTCTATTAATGGTTCAACATGTAGAGGATCATGTTGAGTGAAATTAGCCAGAGAGAAAAGGACAGGTGTAGAGTGACTGTATTCATTTGCGGGATATAAAAAAAAAGGTATGATACCAATATCCAAGGCCAGGCAAAACTTGGATCAGAACAACTTGTCAGTTGGTGGAATCTTCTGCAAGCGTGTGGTAGTCAGAGGTTAAGTAAGACAGAGAAGGGACCAGTGTGCTAACACTTGTTGGAAATGATAATACCAGCCTATAACTGAGCATAAATATAGGCAAAGAGATATACATGATAACCTCTAACTGTATGTACTGCAAGTCACAATGTGTAAGATAAGGGAGAGAGATGAGAGAGAGAGAAGAGGCAAAGTGCCTGCCATAGAAGCAGGCTGGGGAAGGGGAGGAAGTCAGGGTACATTGGTGGTGGGAAATGGACACTGGTGGACGGATGGGAGCTGGAGCACTGTGTGACTGAAACCTAATCACGAATAGTTTTGTAATTGTATATCTCATAGTGGTATCATAAAAGGAAAAAAGTAATCCCTGAATGTTCTGCTATTTAATTACCAATACACTCTTGTGATAGCACTATGGTTTAGTTATTTAAATAAAGTTTCTGTGACTTGAACATTTGAAATTTTAAATACAGTTCAAGTGTTAGTAGTGAACAATTACTTGAACTAACAACTTTACAATAGTAACATCCTTTATAAGAAGGAGCTGTGTGGGTACTTAATATGACACAGGTTGGATTTGGAGGCGGCAGGAACATGGCTTGGAAGCAACGGACTCCTCCCTTCTTTTGAAGCTCTGCCTCCTGTTTGGAACAGGTTCAGTGATATCAGTCAGAGGAGAGCCTCACCTCACAGTTTCTTCCTGACCTGTTTACTGCTCCTCCATGCCAGGCAGAGAAGACCTCTAGCTAATCCCTCACTATCTTCCTAGGGATTAATTTAGAAACTCACTCCCAGCAAAACAACAGCAAAACAGGATCTCTAAAGAACCAATGGGAGGGGTTTTCCAAGGAGAAACATGAAGAAATCCATGAAGCTCAATAAATGAAAACAATATGACAGATAACAAAAACACACCACCAGTGCATTTTTAGTGTCTTTAATAACATTATAATGATGATGTTCAATGAGTTCAAAGAAACTATAGCACAGGTAGTGGGCAAAGCAAAAAGAAAGTATGAGTCAAAATGAAAACATTTACAGTCAGAAATGAATAACAAAGTAGGTGATATAAAAATTCAATAGAAGTTCTGAACAGAGAAATAACAGAAGCTGAGCAAATGATTGATGAACTCAAAAATGAGAAAGAGGAAATGCTTAGGAAACAGCAGAAAGTGGAAAGCAGGCTGAAAAAGAGATGAACAGCATAAGAGCAATGCAAGGATCATTGGAGTTGTTGAAGATCAGGAAGACAAATGTGAAGAAAAGAAAGTTAAAGAAATCACTGATAAGAACTTTCCAGAATTGAGGATTACAGACACCTGAACTCCAAGGATATGAGTGTCCCAGTAAATATAGACCCAATTTGGAAAACTCCTAAACATCACTTGTCACTTGTCTTCCCTTTGTTCATCAATTTGCTTGAGCAGGTGCAAGTAATGTCTCCTTTCATTGGGAATGAGGTCCATTATTGTTACTGTTTTTGGCATATTGAATACACCATGGGTAGCATGCAAGACTCTGCCATGGCTCTGGGTTCATCCCAGGGTATCCAGTCTTTTTCTATGTCAGTCCATCAACCATCCAGTGCCCACAGGGCAGAGCCCTGGATGTAGATAAGCCTGTCTCCTGTCTGCCACCTGCCTACACAGCTGGGCACTGCAAACACACCTGCAACACCTCAAGGGCAGGATCCTAAGCATATTATACTAAAAATCACAAAGTCTAAATATGGGGACAGAATATTGACAGCAACAAGATCCAAAAAGAAACATACAAAGGAAAGCCAATAAGGTGTACAGCAGAGCTATCAAAATGAGATACCACAAACCAGAGGAATATAGAAATATATAGTACAAAAGCTCAATGAACTGAATACTTCGCCAAAAATATTCTACCCAGCTAGTTTATCATTCAGATCTGAAAAATATGCAACAGCTCAGGGAATTCATGCCATGAAACCAGTTTTGCAAGAAACATTAAAAGCCTCCTTTAAAGGATAGCAGAACTTCCTTTCATGTGATATTGATTGTTTCTCACTAATGTTGTATATGATTGTATGTGATTAAGAAAAGTTAAAAACATATGACAATTAATCATCACAATTTTTCCATTGATTTATTTTCTAATAATTCTATTTGCCATTCTTTAACTTTTTTTACCAGGTAATAAGAAATAACTTTTTGTATATGACTGCCAAGTAGGCAAAAAATAAGAAAGAAACCTCACTTATGATAGACAATATATGATGATTACTGCACTAAAGTTAAAAAAGTAAAATTTAATTCAATAAGTTCTATAATGAGGTCTATAATTGTTACTGGTATTAGACCTCATTTCCATGACCTGATGGAATTGTTTGAGGCTCTTTATGTTCCTGGAGCAAGCAGGTGCCCTTGGGCTCTACTTGCATGAGACAGGACATATGGAGATGTTACTGGTGCCCGCTCGAGCAACTCGATGATGAACGGGAAGACAGTGATACAGTGATACAGTGATAAGTTCTATATGCCAGAGTTGAAAAACATAGGTAAATGAGAAAAAGTTCTATACTATATTGTGTTAAATTAACTTTTCTTATTTACATAGGTTAAATCATCTAACGATTAAACATTGCAAATTGATTTTTTGTTGATTTTTCTTCTGACAGTTACATTTGCCATTTTTTAAGTTTTCTTGGAGGAAGCAGTATGAATAAATTTGTTATGTTCCTGCATACTGTGGGCATACTGGTGTTGTAATATTTTATGTTAAAAGAGCTTGTGTCTTAAAATAAAAAGTATGGTGTCTTAATAATAAAAAGAAATGTTTTTTTGCTAAAAAGAAAATATACATCAGTAGCACAGTAATTCTAATTAGAAAGTTTGCATTGTCATGTATATCAGTTGCAAAAAACTGATTTAGTTCTTTAGTGTATCCTTGAAACATGTATGTAAAATTAGCATGCAGAAGTGTAGATGTTTATAAAGCCACAGTTTGTAACAGCTCTCAGGAAGTAGTTGCAGCTATCCCATTTCCTATGTCCAGACTTCATGCTTCTTCCTTGCTGCATCCAGAAGACATGGCTCCTGGTTCATAATGATTTTGTGCTGGTGTTACTGTCCATGAATCTTATCCCCTTGAGAGACGAGAGTCAAAGAAGAATGCAATGAACAAAGCAGAGTTTATTGTGCTGGCTAGCCAGGGTCCAGTTCCCACACGAACTCGCAGATCCGAACAGGCAGAAGGGACCTTGAGCCTCCTCAAACGGGCCCTTGTGAAGGCTCTTATTGACCATTACAGCAGAGTTAACACAGTACATAGTCAATTAGTTTATAACGCCTTATCTCCAGCCTATCCCCTCAAGGTACATTACCTCTTAGCCTATGGTGTGTGTTTACATGAGCAAGTAGGCAGGGCCGTCTTGCACGCACGCAGGATCATCTCTCTTGACCTGTCCAACCAGGAGGGTGCCAAAGGCCCATCCAGGCCTGGCACATCTCACATGCACACCGGGTCAACTTCCTAGCCCTGCCCACATTCCACAGGTCCCCCTCCTGTTTATCTAATCCTGGGTAGAGAGATATCAGCACCCAGGTGGGTGGAGGGGGCTCTTATGATCTCTGTTAGGGGAAATCCGAGACAAACTCCTATTCTTTCATTCCCTATCCTTTCCCTGGGTCTACCCTGTTAATCTGCGCTGTTCTCTTTATGATTCTCTGTACCAATGCCTACACACCTATCTCCCTGGTCTGTCCTTGATGACCTATTATAGTCTGTTCTTGGTGCTCTGCACCTGCCTCTCAGCACAATGATCTGGACCATGACCTGGACCATGACCTCTTTGTCCCTTTGAACTTTCCTTTGTTCTCAAGCCACATGAGGGAAAACTCCTGTTTTCCTGCCATCTGTGGGACACTAGTGAAGGGGTCAGGAAGAGACTGGTTTCATCTAGACTTAAGATGAGCATCCTAAAGGGCTGCTGACCTGTGTTCCTCTTTGAAGTGTTACTATTCTCACTCATTACCTATTTTGTTTGCCTATTTGACTGGCTGCTCTTCATTTTGTGGGAGATTTAAAATAAAATCATTTTCTTCTTCACTTCAGCCATAACAATGAGTGGTTATTAAGTCTTACAATGTTCCAATTTAGCCCCAATATTCCAACTCGATTTTAGCCCCATTCTACAACTACCTGAAGAGAACGGGTCACCATCTGTGAAGACCAGGACAAAGCAAACATATAAACAAAATTCATGATGTATTATGAGTTAATTTGCATTTCCCATATCTGGGTGAATTGCCATGGGATGAGTGGTGGAATGTTCCTGCCTCAGAGACAATGATGCAATGTTGGAGGATAGATTTAGCTAATCTGGGAGCTTTGTTGTTTTGCCCACACTCAGCTTAATCTTATTTAAGTCAAGGTTCATTCTAATGAGACCTCTCTTCTATGTAAACACTGCTAGAGGGTGTGGCAGTTACAGAAGTCACCTTGATCAAATAGCTTCTGACTTATACATCTACTAAGACTTCTATGTTTTCTAGATTGGGCACAGCTCCTCTTTATACCCACTGCACCCAGCGTGGGACAGTTAGAATTTACCAGGAGACTACCACCCTGGCTACGTTGAGACTATAGGAAGACTATAGGAAGGATCATACTAGTTTGCTCTAAGCAGGCGAGAGTGACCCTTTTAGTACATGAGAACAAGATACTCAGAACCACCCTGGTGCAGAT
The DNA here is from genome assembly GCA_021461705.1 of Cryptotis parvus. Taxonomy (NCBI): domain Eukaryota; kingdom Metazoa; phylum Chordata; class Mammalia; order Eulipotyphla; family Soricidae; genus Cryptotis; species Cryptotis parvus. The sequence continues at coordinate 18,717 of JAJIBD010025891.1, read as the reverse complement.
AATAATAAGAAGGACCTTGTGGGTACCATCTAGATTACATGAAGCTCATGAAGTTAAGATGTATTACTTTATATCAGCCCACTCCCTCTCCAGTGTTTTACATAAGAGATAATCTCCTTAGTCCTTGGCATAACCTTTGTTTATACCTGCAATAAGGTGTGGCACTACACTCTGTTTAGAGTTCTTTGTTGACATGCCCCTCCCGATTGGATTACTTTGGTGTATATAAGGGGCTGACTTGAGGCCCCTTCACCTTTTGCCTTTTGGCTCCTCAGCCTTCAGCTTTTGGCTTTTGGCTTTTGGCCTTTTGCTCTTTGGCCTTTTGCTCCTTCTTCTGGGTAGGACTCAGCTCTGGTGAGATCCTCTCTCTTTGGTGGGAGACTTAGGCTCTTTTGTATGGTCTAAGTTAGGACCAGAGCTAGAGTTTGTTCATTATATTGGAGTGCCGTGGAAGAGCTTTTGTACTATTAAAAGCCATTTTTGGAACTGCACCGACTCGTGAGTTTTCATCTGTTCTCCCGGCGTCCTCGGAGGTAGAAGACAACCTCTGTCCTGACACTGTCGGGGACCCCAGCGGCATTCCCCGACAATGCAAAGTTCAGAATATTTGTTTTCTAATTCGGCCAGGATACTTCCATATGCTCATCAAAGACAAAGCCTTTATTGTTTCTTTTGATGATAACTTGAATGTAAAGTTTTTTAATGTACTGCTGAACAGTTCCCTGTTGAAATTGTATACTCTTAATTCCACCCTCAATATGAGACTGGGAAAGTCACTATCAGAACCTTCTATATTATAAATCATCTGGGAAGTCCCAAACTCAGATGTAAAAGGATAAAGGTTTATGCGCTTTCTCCTCACTGCAGTAATAGTTTTGGTTAAATAACACTAGCTCAAGAGATTGTGGATATTGCAGGCAGGATGGGGAGCACATGACATGCACATAGAAGTTCTATGTTCAAAATGCATCACTCTCTGGGGCTCTAAGAACTCAAAGGAATGGCTCGATCAACCGGAGCACCACTTTGTATGGGCTCTGCAACAACAAAAAAGAATATTTGGTTTATTTCATTTTAAATACATTTCATATTTTTAATCTCTTTAAAAATTATTTTAGAAAATAATATTTTCCTCATTTTGTAAAAAAGAAATTTGAGATTTAGTTAAATAAGATTGGTTTTCAAATCATACAGGTAAATATCAGACTAGGCACTCAATCTCTGATGTTCTGATTCTAAATTCTACACTTTTCCTATATCAGAACCATACTAGTGAAACAAACCAAGCAGGGTAAGTAGTAGGGGCTACATTTCAATGCCATTAACATTCGTGAATGCCAATTTACTGCTGAAAGCGAATTATGTGATGCATTGCTCAAGGTGCTGAGGCTAACAGCAGGACCTCAGACAGGATAACTTCAAAACATTAGAGAATGTGCTATTTCACTTGCGATTTTGTTGAGTTAGTATATTCTTCAGTAAAGAAGTTTATGCTTTTATTAAGTATATGGAAGCACAATAAATGCCCTCCACTTCTAACTGAATTAATAGTTTCAGCCGAGATCATTCTAGTAGACCTGTGATCATTTTGGAGATGTCCGTTTACATTGGAAGCATGTCTATAAAAACAGGTTCCTGTGTTTTGCTGATACTAGATGAATGAGTTCAATAAACTTGAAACTCAGGTATAGTCGTATGACCTTCCTCTTATTTTGTACAGTCTGTTCAACTCAAAATGGTTGCATTCTTCATTGTTCTGTGGCACAGAAACTCAGGAATTTGTCTATATACCTCAGTAGTTGCCTCTTTTTAAATGAAGAAGCATATGAGACCAGGGAGGTAGGGAGTATGCATGATTCGCATTTGAAGACCTGGGTTTGAAGTTTAACACTGCACGGTCCACTGGGCATTTCCAGAAACCGTCCCTAGCCCTCTGGTATTTCCACACCAAAGAAATAAAATAAATGGCCATGCTGCAAGACTCCTAAGGGCCGCTGCATCTGCTCTGAATTGCCGCCTGCAAATCACTTCGTAGATAAGGGGGTAGTCTAAATGTGGCAGTTTATCCGACCAAGTATGCTGTGCTAGCTGGTATAAATATTCTCCCAAGCTACCACAATCATCGTGGGACTAGCTAGATCTTACCAGCATATTAGCTTGGCCACGTAGGACCCCTAAGTAATTAGACCAAAGAGAAATGCTGTTTGCTTCCAAGCAAACAAGCATGGCTCCCTGATATACTCAAAGGCAACTAAAATACAAAACTACAATGAAGTAGAAGAGACTTGTGAAGGCTTGGAGAAATATTTAACTGGCATTAGTATTAGTCTTTGGTACAGAGACATGCCATCTCAGAAACCCCCTTCTCTACCCTATAAAGGCATTTCCAGGCAGATCTTGGCTCAAAACATTAGCATACTAAAGGGCCTAGGTGAGGTGCAGGGAGGGATTACCTAAGGGCATTTGATCCTCCCTGCTTTCCATAACAGTGGGAGGAAGGTCTGAGTTGCAGGGATATAAGGCTAGCCTGTTTCCTCTCTCGCGCTTCTTTTTGGGCTCTCTCTTTGTGAGCGCTCACCCTTCTTGGAAGTCTTGTCTTCTCCTTTTTACAAGGCCTTTACACGTGGTGGTCGCCATCTTGGCCTACACGTGGCTGGGGTTCTAGCCTGGAATCCTAAGCACCGGGCTTTTCCTTTTGCTGATTTGTATGCCTGAACCTGTGATAAGTAAAGTCTTTTAAAACTGCATCAGATTCCTGAGTTTTCATCCATTCCTCGCCCGGCTTTGGAGGTAGAAGGGAACTTGCTTCCCGGCACTGTCGGGGACCCAGGCAGAGCTCCCGACATGGCCAGACAACCAAAGGGGCAAAGGGGCGCTGAAATAAATAAACAAGACACACCTTTAAGGGTAGTGTGAGAGATGAACTCATCGCCTTATTTGTTTGGTTGGTTGGTTTTTGGTTTTGAAGTTACACTCTACTGTGCTCAGGGCTTACTCCTGGACCTGGATCAGGATCAGGATCACTCCTGATGGACTCAGGGGTAATATGGGTGTGGAGGGGATCAAACAAATCTGAGTCAGCCACATACAAGGCATGTACCTACCCCACTGTACTATTAGTTCAGCTCCTCCAGTCAGCTTTTTATACGGGAAAAAGCATAGAGAATAGCGTTATTCTATATGCTTTGTGAATTGCTTTATTCTATATGCTTTGGGAATAGCTTTATTCTATCTGCTTCAGGAGTGTCTCATTTTTCATATAGGATTGAATTTAGTTTTTTTTCTGTCCTTCAAAAGTAGTCCTAGAACAAATTATGAGAGCACTACAATTCTAAATTTTTATATTAAACAAAAATTTACCATTATACATGGATGAGCTTTGAATAAAATTAGGTGTTTCAATGACATATGATTTATTAGGAAAGAAGTGATTGCTCATTGAGAAAACAATGCTATTGGCTTGTGGGAATTTGATTATTAGGTTAATGGACAATTAAGTAGAAATTCTCAGAGGCAAAGGGTCAAATAATTCTATAATGTTCTAAATTAAATTATCAAGGCAGATAAAAACATTCATATACTTGAATTTTTTATAATGTTTTATTCCAGGTTATTTCTGATCATAAACTAGAGACAAGGAGCAAAAATTGCTTGATCTTTGGACCTCAGTTCTTTTCCTAAAATTCTGAACCAAGTTAAGGTTTAAAAGATACTAAAGATCTTTCTGTAACAGCCTGAGTTCTCTGAACCATAAATAAGCTACAGAGTTATCATATAAGTTTTAAATTATTGAATCAATTCAGGGAATTGCAAATTTATAATCTGAGAAGATGCTTTGCAGTTCATACAAATTTGTAAACAATCTCTAGATAAGTAACAGGGAGCTAAATACCTACAAATTCCGCTTGTCAGGTTATGGGGTGATGGACATTTTAGATGCTTTAATAAGGATGGGTGGGGAGGGTTATTTGGAGCTGCTGAATGTATCTGAATAGACTGAGTTTAATCAGTAAGAAAGCTGTTTCAGGGATAATCAACAGATAGATGGATCTCAATATTTATTTTTACTTTTGTTAAACAATGTTCACATAAATAGTAAGATTATGGTTAGTAGTTTGTTTTAAATACTGTATCAGTAAAGGTACCGAATTCAGGGGTTTCAGAGGTTAATCACATGCTGGAGGTATTTTAGAAATATGACTAAAATGACTATTCCATTACATTTATGATTCATGTAGTACCAAAGTAAATATTATAACTAAAGATTTTTATATATGTATTAACAGCATTATTTCATGGAAATAATTTATATAAATGTTAAGTTTATATGAACGATATGAGGGAAACTTATTTCCAATATTCTTTGATATATAAATCTCTTATTTTTGCATTTGGATACAAAAATGGGAAGTTATAATGCTTGTTAGATCTGACAATGCAGTATCAGTAATATAATTTGTATTGTTCTGGTGGTTAAAGAATATAATTTATATTGATTACTTTTTATTCTGTTAAAAATCATTTTTCATACAGCAGTTTTATTATCATCAATTATTTGACACTACAAAGTCACAGCTACAAGAATAAAAATTATATATTTCTAAATGCAAAAATTTGATTATAAAATGTTCCAGTACTTCTAAACTTAATTTTAAATCACAGTTAAAAGTGTATGATTTTTTAAGATTAGAATTCTTTTTTGAATCATACATTTACCTTGTTTATAAAATTACTTTTTTGGGGGTGAAAGGAGTTTGGGCCACACCCAGCAGTGTCCAAAGATCACTCCTAGCTCTGTGCTCAGAGATTACTCATGGTGAGTTTGGTGATCATATGGGATGTGCTATAGCTCTAAGCTCTAAACTTACTTTTAATAGATTCATCTCGTCCTCATTTCATATAATATTGGATAATTGAGATTCTCAAGTAAGTAATGTCAGAGCTTAATAACAGCAAGAATAATTTCTGTATCTCTTGAACTCTGAAATTTAATATCAGGTGCTTAGCGGAGGCTGTGATTGAGCTCATACATTGCAGGCATAGGGCCAGGAGTTCACGTAACTCTTAGTGCCAACTACCAAAACACATAAATTTACCCTAAATATAACTACAGATATCTCTCGGTAATGACATCTATTTCAACCATCGAAACATATGTAACATAAAAGTTTTAATAAAAGATAAACCTTTCAGCTTATCATTAATAATTACATTTATCAACACATTCAAATATCCCCTCAGATTTTTTGTCAAATGTCATCAAACAAATAATTCAAATAAATATAAGTATACTGAGTTGGGCCAGAGCAACATTACAAAAGGTAAGGTACTTCACTTGCTGATGCAAGTTCAATCTGATACCTCACGTTGTCGCCAAGCACTCTAGGAGTGATCCTTGAGTAGAAAGGTAGAGAGAGCCAGAAGTAAGTCCTGGGCATTGCTGATTTTGGTAACCAAATGATAAATATCTGTATTATTTAGCATATAGTATATATAGTTTATATATAGTACACACACACACACACACACACACACATATATATATATATATATATATATATATATATATATATAGTTTAAGTGTGGTAAAAGGCATTTGGAATTTAATTAACTATATTGAGCAATTGATAGATATGGTGGCTGAATTGGGGGGCAAGCACAATGAGACTATGTGGTTATGAGCATGACTAACTTCTTTCAAGGCTAGGTGTTATGCAACAATGGGATATGAATAAGCAATTAAATTTAAATTTAAGCATTCAGAATGAAGACAAATATGTTTAACAAAGTAAATTTTTTAAGTTTTAAAAAATAACAGCTATTTCTCAATTTAAATGGGGCAGAATTTGGTGATAAGCAGATAGATGACAAAATCATTGCCGTTATTGAAGGTTGAGCAAGGCTGAGTTAATTATGTAGTTAATAAAGTAATAAATGTTCAAGTTTCCTGCGTGACAGAAATCAAAGATCTTGCATGCAGGTGTTTCTTTGAGTCTCACACATTGCATTTTCTCTAATTGCCATGTTGAGACTTCTGAAAGGTTGCTGAGGCAGCAATTAGGAACTGCAAAGGAGAAATCTGCTGATTGTCTTGAGGTGAGTGTCCATCTTAACCACTTCAAACTAAAGGAAGCGTTTTTATCTGGATATTTTTTAATCAATCAACTAACATTTAAGAAATAAATGCATTTAACCAAACCCAAAGTTCCACATCAAATGACTTATATTTGATTCTTTAAAAGTTGCTGAAGCTCTAACCTCAGTTGAACACATCCTTGGACTGCTCTGAGATTGTGAGCTGAATCATAATTACTATTCTCAAACATTTTTTAATTATATATCTTATATTTCTCTTGGACTGAGAGTTCTCCATATTCCTTAAAAAGTTTTAAACAAAATAATCTGATGAGGGAAAGGCCATTTTGAGATATGTTGCTTGCTTTGTAAGGATACAAATAAACTAAGATTATATATAAAAAATTGAATTTTTTTTGTTTTTTTTTAAATTTTGAATTTTTTTTTTTTTTAAATTAAACATTTTATTATACCACCGTGAGATATACAATTATAAAGTTGTTCATGTTTGGAGGTTTCGGTCACATAGTGTTCCAGCACCCGCCCTCCACCAGTGCCCATTTCCTCCACCAATGTCCCCAATTCCCTCCCCCTCCTATAGCCTGCCTAAATGGCAGGTTCTTTATTCTCTTTTCTCTCTCCCTCTCTCTCCCTTCCTTCTCCTACATATTGTGGGTTGCACTACATACACTTGGAAGCCATCATGTGTGGGTTTTTTTTGCGTGCATTTAATGCTCAGTTCTATGTTGGTATCAGCCCTTTATACATTTATTCACACATGTTCTCTTCTCTGTCTTACCTAACCTCTGACTCCCTCATGTTTGTGGTAATTTACACTTTTGGTAATACCAACTGATATATTTATGTCATGCAAATAAATGCAGTAAAATTTTTATATATAAAATTTTTATATATATAAATATACATATAATTTTATATATAAAAATAAATTATATTTTATATATAAAAATTGAATTTTTAAAAATAAATTCCCATCATACTCATAGTCATTCTCATTACACCCTAAGTAATTTTGTCTTCTAACATTTTTTCCTTTTTAAGAATTGAAGTCATGTATTCTTCTATTACATTTTTATAATCCAAGGACGAAACACAATGATAAATTTTATTTTAAAATTAAAACTTATTTTAAACAATTAACCATGTATCTGAGAGCTTATTTCTTTAATATGTTTTATTTGTGGCCCTGTGATTTACCATCCTGCTCATCATAGGATTGAGCACCATGACACCCTCTAGAGTGTCTGTGATTGAGTAACAGGATGCATCAGAAAACTGGACCCAACTTGCTTCCCACAAGAGCACATATGAGTAGGCAGGACAGGTCCAAGACCAAAGGCTGGAAACAATCTTAGAGGCAAGCAATTGTCTTTAAAAAAAGCCAGGAGCTGGAGAGGTGGGGTTTGAGAGATAACACAGAAATAGGGTGTTTGTGTTGCATGTGGCTGACAGAATTCAATATTCTATCCCTGGTATCCCATATGGGTTACGAGAGCACAGGTAAAAGTAATTTGAGTGCTCTTCTATTACTTTTGATCAATAATAAAATTAAGCCCACCAGGTACCTCATTAATAAGAAAAATTTTACTTACAGTGTAATTGTTTTATCCAAGGTCTATTGTTATCTATAGGAGAAAATTGCCCCTACTTAATATCCATGGAAGAGTATTTATACTTGATCTCAAATTGAATATTTGAACACTTGAATCCCGTTATTCATCGATTTGCTCGAGAGTGGGCGCCAGTAACATTTCCATTGGACCCAATGGCATTTGGTTCATTCAAACTGTTCCTTCAGGGTCTTGACAAGGAAGTCTGACCATCTTGTAGGTGGACGGTCACGTGATCTTTTGACATCCCGTGGGATCCAGTTGGTAACGGCTCTAGTCCAACGGTTGTCTCCAAATCGCAATCAGATCTCAAATTATACAGATATAATTTTTTTCCTTCTTTTAAACTTTATTTAAACACCGTGATTTACAAAGTTGTTCACTGTAAAGTTGATTTAAGAATTTAATATTCCGGGACCGGAGTGATAGTCCAGCGGGTAGGGCACTTGCCTTGCATGCAGCCGACCTAGGTTCGATCCCCAGCATCCCATATGGTCCCCTGAGCACCGCCAGAGGTAATTCCTGAGTGCAGAGTCAGGAGTAAGCCCTGAGCATTGCCAGGTGTGACCCCCAAAAAAAGCAAAAAATAAAAGAATTTAATATTCCAACAACAGTCCACAACCAAAGTTGCCTTATCGCCACCAAAGACCCTCGTTTCGCACCCACACTTTGTTGGGAAGCCATTGGGGTCCCCAACAGTATCAGGACAGAAGTTGTCTCCTACTACCGAGGCTGCTGGAGAACAGATGAAAACTCAGGAGTCCGGCACAGTTCCTAAAAGGCTTTTAGTAGTACAAAAGCTCTACCACTGCAATCCAATATAAGGAAAGAACTCTAGCTCTGGTCAGAACTTAGACCATACTTGAGAGCCCAAGTCTCCCATCAAAGAAGATCCCACCAGAGAGAGAGAGAGTCTTACCAATGAGGGTCCTACCAGAAAGGAGTCCCCTAAAGAAAGTCCTACCAGAAAGGAATCCCACCGAGAGTCCTACTAGACAGGAGTCCCACCAAAGAAAGAGCAGTACCTCACGTCAGTCCCCTTATATACACAAACGTAATCCTAACTTCAGAGAGGGTTCTGTCAACAAAGAACCCTAAGTAGCTTCTAGAGAGTAGAAGAGTGTAGAAGGGTGGTACCACACACTACTACAGGTATAAACAAAGGATTACCCAAGGACTAATCCCTTCTTCAGAGATTATCTCTTATGTAAAACACTGGAGAGAGAGGGCGGGGATAAGGTAATACATCTTAACTTCATGGGCTTCATGTAATCAAGATGGTACCCACAAGGTCCTTCTTATTTATTAGCTGCACCAGGGTGATTCTGAATATCTTGTTCTCCATATACTGAAAGGGTCACACTCGCCTGCTTGAGGGCAAACTAATATGATCCTTCCTATAATCTTAAACAACAGTCTCGACATAGCCGGGTGGCAGTCTCCTGGTAAATTCTAACTGTCCCTAGCTGGGTCCAGTGGTATAAAGAGGAGCTGTGCCAATCTAGATAGCATAGAAATCTTAGTAGTTGTATAATAATAAGTCAGAAGTTGCTAATTCAGAGTCAAGGTGACTCCTATAACTGCCACACTCTCCATCAGTGTTTATGTAGAAGAGAGATCTCATTAGTATGAACCCTGGCTTAAGAACATGTAAATAGATTAAGCTGTGAGTGAATAAAACAGCAAAGCTCGCAAGCTAGCTATGCCTGTCATCCAACAACCCCTCATCCCCATGCCTGCTTTCTTACAAGGCATTAATTATATTGCTTGTTACAACATATATATTAGAATGGTATTGTTAAAGTCATGGCCTTTTTACTGAGTTGTTACATGTGAATTGGACCACCTGTATAATTGATTTCACTTGTTGAACTTATAAATGTAGTAGGATTTTACTCAATATTTTAACAAAAATGTTAATGATGATGTCTTACAAATATTCAATATTCAACCCCAAACTCTTTATTTGATTAATCTAGCATATTTTTTAAACCTAACTCCTCCAAAATAAACTTTCTCCTCCATTTACTTTTTTCTCAGGGTTTTGTTTTGTCAGTGATAAAAGCTTGCTTCTGGCTCTCGTTCCGGGATCACTCTTAGCATGGCTTGAGGACAATAGATGGTGCTGGGTATCTATTGCACACAACACTGGGTGAGTTGTGTGCATGGGAAGTACCTTACCTGCTCTACTATCTCTAAGGCTCACTATTCAGAGATTTTAATTTATCTTCTGTATGATTTATTTAATGAATATGAATCTTGAATACATGCTGTGCTACTTTGTAGTCATCAATCCACAGAACAAAATTGTCTCTACCCTTAAAACATTATATTATGTTTTATAATATAATTGCTACTTTGTTGTCATCAATCCACCGAACAAAATTGTCTCTACCATTAAAACATTATATTATTAAACATAATATAATATAACATTAATTATGTTTTATAATATAATGTATTATAATATAAAGTTTAAACACCCTGGCAACAAAATAAATTCCTCTAGATGTAACACACTTTTACAATTTCTGTTTCTTTTTTAGTCATATGCATATCCAAGTTCATAACTTTCATATGTTTTTCTATATCTATATGGTTCATAACTTTTAACTTTCTCTAGTATCTTAGCTTTTCTAGGGTTTCTTAACTTACAGTTAAGATAAATACACTTACCTCTTAAAAGACTTTACCTATTTTCTTTGTAACATTTTTTCAATTTATTATATATTAGGGAGATGACAACAATATAAAATACACAAAAATGGCAGAGGTGCAAAGCATGGTCTCATTGAAAGAAAAGCTAAAATATAAAAACAAATTCATTTTATGTCTCAGACTTACAGGAAATTAATGTCTTTGTTGGCATTTGCATATAGACTCATTATAGTCCATTTTGATTTGGACACAGAGTTTTGAATACACATGATTGCCTTCTATTGAAGCCTATATTCAGATAAAGAAATTTCAGCTGGAGGGAAGAGTAACCAATTGAATATTGTTCTAACTCATCTTCACAACATGTCCAATGAAAGAGCTTTACATTCACACCTTTCCTATGTGACTTTATAGTACCTTACCTTTATAGGGCTCTTACCAATTCTTGGCATTGATTTTGGGACCCGGTATTTGTGGCTATAATGCAAAACAAGGCAGATAACGATATATTTGAATCTTTTTTTTTTCTTATGCCATAACCAAAGGCTCAGGAATTACATTCTAGGCCAGTCCTTCTGTATCAGAGGAGAAAGAGAAAATTATGGAACAGAGCCAAACAAACCAGACTGTTCCCAGATCAGTCAGCCCCAATATTTTCCACTGAATGAGCTCTTGTGAGATTAGAATAAGCACTTAGTATAAACTAGAATAGTTAGACAAATCTTTGCAAATCTACAAACTTGTGAACTTAATATTTTATTGTGAGCTGCTGAGGTTTAGTCTTCCCTTTCTTAAAATTTCAGCTGGTTTCATATTTAAGTTACACTAAGGAGTATTTGTTTATATAACTAAAATGAATTTTGCAAAACAACTTCTTCAGTATGCTAGCTTAACTATTAATATTTTTCACTGTGATCTATTTTTGGAGCCAGTATATTCCGTTTTTAATTTTTCATTTTCAATATTCCTGTTTCACTCTTGAAAGATGGATGTGGGCCAAAATGATGGTTTTTGGCAGAAGAGGTAGCTCAATGGAGTGAGTGCAGGCTTTGCACACAGGAGGCCTGATTTGATGGTTAACACTGCCTGGTTCCCTGGGCAACGCTCAGAGCAACTTCCAAGCACATAGCTCCTGAGTACCATTGTATTTGGCCCACAAAGCAAATGAACACAGAAACAAACAAAACCGATGACTGTAATCAACTAAAATGCATAACTACTAATGGATCACCGTCTACCATATTTTTATCTTCCGTTGTTTCGGTTCACTTAGATTCCCATAAAACTGCATACTATTTCATATTCTGCTGTTACTTGTGACCTTTTCAATTTGCGATCCTAGTATTTTCCTCCCACACTTTATAAAGGGTTATACTAAAACAAAAGTATAGGATTGTTCTGATGTGATCTGTTGGATAAACACTTTATTTGTTGAGGGTTTGAATATGGAGGTGTTGAGCAGTTTTACAGACTAACATTTTTCTGACAGGGTAGGGTAGAAAGTTCCATAACTCATCAGAAACCAGAAACTATAAGAAATTGCTTTGGGACCTGAGCGATAACACAGCGAGTAGGGTGTTTGCCTTGCACGTGGCCACATCCAGGTTCGATCCTCAGCATCCCATATGGTCCTCCTGAGCCCCGCTAGAGTAATTCCCTGAGCGAAGAGCCAGGAGTAACCCCTGAGCGTAGCCGGGTGTGACCCAAAAAAGAAAAAAAAAAAAGAAACTGCTTCATAGCAGCCTCCTGGAGCAGGAAAAAGAAGTAAAAGGATTTTCAGCAGTTTCGGATGAGCCTTCCTTTTTCTCTTATTCCAAAAGACATGAGCACAGGGCGTCCTTGATTCAAATCTTTGTCTTTAGGAATGTGAGACCAAAACTGAGAAAAGGACTTTGAGGTTAACCAGGACACCAAAGTGGAGTTTTCCCCCTGCAATTAACACCTGATCTGTTTTTTTGTTGCAGCAAGGACTTCAGTTTCACAGACTTTATAAAAGTGTGATATGCTTCCAGTAGTCTATACAAAAATAGTAATGGCCTCCTTCACTTTTCTATCCCAAATGAGTGTACCACAAATAAATTAGCATCTTTCATATGTGTGTTTTGTAACAGATTTATTTTTTCTGACCTAAATAATATTCCCATTCCAGAAATTAACATTATGCAGTCTCAGATGATTAAAGTGAAACATGAACCTTACTTTAAAGGAAAAGCTTAAAATATGAGCTGTGTACTTAAATTGGAAAATGCAATAAAGTTACTTAAATAACATCAACAATTGAGGTTGTGAATGCAGAGCTAAGAGTAAGCCCTGAGCACTACCAGGTGTGGCCCCAAATCCAAAAACCAAATGAACAAGCAACAACAACAAATCACCAACAATTTCCATCTAGAATTAATTCTTTGCCATTTAAAATTACATGGTATTATGTGATTATTACTATGCCAGAGAACAGTACTATTACAGTAAATAACAGTTTGAACCAAGAGATAGCATAGGGAATTAAGTGCTTGCCTTTCATGTGACAGAACCCAGTTTGCTCCTCAGCACTCCATATAATGCTCTGAGTACAAGGGTCACTCCTACTATAAGATTTTCCAATATGGCCCAAACCCACCCTCACAAGGAAATAATAAAATGAAAAAACATAGTTTGGAATTCATACTTTTTTTTCATTTCTTTCAAGTATAGAAAAATGGAAACCTGATCACTTTTCTATAGTTAAACAAAATTATGTTCCCCCAGTATTTTGATTATTATCAAATAACTGAAATGATTTAGCTAGATTTTTATGGACATGTATGAGCTTATTTTTTCTGATAAATGCAAAACAATTCTGCTCACATGTTCCTGCAAAATGGTTCTGCAAATAAATATATTACAATAGCAATTTATATCTCTTTGGTTATACTTTTTAGGACAGAGGTAAAAGTGAAAAAAGTTTTTAAATATTAGAGCTGACTCTAATTATTTAAAATAACACTCTTTAAGAACCTTTGCATGACCAAACTGAAATCAAATAATGGTTGACGCAAAGAAGTTAAAAATAGAAGATGGAAAAAACATGTTCCTTTAATATACATAGTCAACAGTTTCAACAGTTTATAAAAAGAAGGTAATTTCACAACTTTCCTAGAAATTGCAGTGAAAAACTCTGCTACTTTTGGTTCCTTTCACCTTGGAATAAAACTCCCTCACTTAGGAATCCCTGACTTCTTGAACCACAGTCTTTCATTATAATCTTGTGATGTGTCACTTGTATTTGTAATGAGTATTCTTAGACTCCTTGGTGTCAGAAATAAAATGGTGCTGGTATCCATACCTATTGCTTTCTGGTTGAGAAAACAGTAAATATTTTTAAAATAATTGAGTACAGAACATACTCTTTTGGGCAATGTGACTGGTGTTACTCTTGTTCTGGCAAGTTGTCAGTGAACTGAGTGATTTCCTGCCCCACACCAGTAGGAAGTGCTGCAATGCCAGAGTAGAAGTACCTTAAAGTTCATACATAGTTCAACAGGATTCTGAGAAATGTTCTTACTGCAGTGAAAGAAAAATAATCATTCAAACAGAAAAATATAGGGATGAGGCAAAAATATACATATAAACACTCCATGTAGGACAAATAAACTGTTTTAATGTACATTTTTGATTAAAATGCTATTAGAAGAATATATGTCAACATCTTAATATGCTTGAGAATAAAATGGAAATTAAGTCTCATTATAGTAAACAATATCATATCCACATCTTCCTTTCTTCTTCAGTAGTAATTAACTACCATGAGGTAATAAATACAGAGGTTTTTATATGTTTTCAGAAATAATATTCTTTGTTTGCAATATATACATAGACATTTACATATATTTAGAAACACATATGCACCTAAAGAACCTATTTGAAGGCAAAATATGGATATAACTTGAGAAATATTTTTAAATTGATATCATATATGATTACACCATAGGTATTGCAAGTGAGATTTTTAAAATGTATATGTTTAAAACATTCTACTGCAATTAGCTATATTCTTTCTATGGACAATTTTCTGGGAATAATTCAATGCTACCTAGAAAATGTATTAAGAAACTAATAAAACCAGTTTTATATCAGAGGCATATTATTAAAATAAGATTCAATTAATTTAAATAATAATAATAATGAATAATTTTAGTGTGCTGTACATTTCTTCCATGTGATATTTAGATATAAACTTATTTAATCTCTTGCCTGCAGTGGCCCTGGCCCGCCACCCCAGCAGAGTCTTGCAACAAGCCAGACGACCCCCACACCATGAGGGCCTCCATTTTCCACATCTGGACTTCTCTCTCGTCAGAACTCCACCCAGCAGACCAGCCTATTACAGTCTGGCTCGCACGGCTGCTTGCGGCCGTGCTGTTCATCAATAAATGCTGGATTTTGAGATGGCTACAAGAGTATGCTACCTCCACGGCAGAGCCTGGCAAGCTACCCATGTTGTATTTGATATGCCAGATACCAGTAACAATTATAGACCTCATTCCCATGACCTGATGGAATGGTTTGAGGCTCTTTATGTTCCTGGAGCAAGCAGATGCCCTTGGGCTCTACTAGCATGAGACAGGACATATGGAGATGTTACTGGGGCCCGCTCGAGCAAATTGATGATGAACGGGAAGACAGTGACAGTGAATCTCTTGCCTACTAATTTTATATTTTTGATAGATACACTAACTTATACAAAGACAAGTGGGAGAACTAATAAAACATATTATATTTGCTATATTAACTATCAATACTTAAAATAATTTTGCTATTGATCTAAAATATTCTCTTTAAGCCTGTTTTATGGATGTTTAAATTACTGTAGTAGTAATTCTGGGGAGCAGGTGATTTCTGGAAACATTTGGTGCCCTGTCTCAAATACCAGGGCCTCCTTTGTCTTAGACATGTGCTCAGCCACTAGAGCTATCTCTCAGACCCTGAATTTTCTTTTCTCTTTTTGGTCACATCCAGTGATGATCAGAGGTTGTTCCTGGCTCTACACTCAGGAATTGCTCCTGGCAGTGCTTGGGGAATCTTATGGAATGCTGGAGATTAAGCCCAGTTCTGCAGTGTGCAAGGCAAACACCCTACACGCTGTGCTATCACTCCAGCTCTCTCAGGCGCTGATCCTAAAGCTTTTAAAACAAGTTCATGTTATGTTGTTTATTATATTACCTTTGATTTTCCTTTTTGTGTTCTGAAACAGATGACAGTTCCATTTTTTATCATACTATACTTTCTATGAATTACTTTTCAGCATTTTATTTCTATTGTCCCGAATTATTTCTAATATAATACTCAGAAATATAGGGCCAAAGAAAGTGATGGATTCATTTTATATAAGAGATTATGGCAATGAGCTTTTGGATTTGTGTATATCCATCTGGAAATTAACTTCTTGTTTATGGATTGAGTGGTTCAGCCATGTGACATTTGGAAAGCAATAGGATATTTCTTACTGACTTCTTTCTTTTCTTCCTATCCCTCCCATAACAGCAAAACAAAAAATCCTTCAGTGTGTTAGATCTAGTGATATCAACTCTCTTTTTATAAGAGTAGTCATAGATACAAGACACCAAGTAGGGAGATGGTTTAAATATTTCTGCAACTATATTAAAGCCTGGATTCATAAGTACAAAGCTCACCTGAAATCCAGAAGAGCAATTGTTCACACCAAGGAGCAAAGGCAAAGAGCATTCAGATAGACTGCAGACTGAGTTATGCTTTTTCAGTGAAAGATCACACTGTGGTGTGATCTCTCAACAAGCTGCAATTGCGAAGACATAGCTATGGTGGGAAGAAATATTTTTCTTTTTTTTAAATATTTTTATTATACCACCATGGAAACATACAATTACAAAGGTGTTCATAATTGGTTCTTGGTAATACAGTATTCCAGCACCCATCCCTCCACCAGTGCCCCATTTCCACCACCAATGTACTCCGCCGCCCCAGGCAGCCTTAATAGCAGGTACCCCAGTTTCCTCTCTTTTCTCTCTCTATCTCTCTCTCTGTCTCTGCATCTCTCTCCCTCTTATTTTATACATTGTGGCTAGCCCTGCAGATATTTAGAGTTTATCACTTATGTCTCTTTGTGTATATTCAGTGGTGAGTTTTAAACTGTCATTACCATTTCCCATATTTAGTAAAACACTGGTATCTATTTATATCCTATTAATGAATGCAGTCATTCTATATCTGTCCTTTTCCTTCTGACTAATTTCACTCAGCATGATAGTCTCCATGTCCATCCATTTGCAGGTAAATTTCATAATTTCATCTTTTCTGATAGCCGCATAGTATTCCATAGTGTAGATGAACCACAGTTTCTTTAGCCAGTCCTCTGTTCTCGGGAAGAAATTTTTTTGGTGATACATGACTTTACCCTGAGGAATTGTGCAAGAGGGTTCACCTTACACATGGCACTCCAAAACTACAATCCAATTAGTAATAACACAGAAAAGGGGAGAACAGAGGTTACAGTGTATAAACATGGTCTCACTTGCTGGAAGGCACTGTCTTGGGGACCTCTCACAACTTTGCAGACAGCAGAGCTAGGGAATCCACATAGGATCTTACTCTCCATAATCACAGATTCCAGGGAAATTTCTGAAGAGAAATTGTTACACACTCTCCAGGAAAACTGCTGATATAGATGAGAAGACAATTTTCAAGATGAACAGATCCTGTTATGTCTGTCAGTTCATACCTGAATACAAGCAAACAAACCACATCCCCGCGATTGAAAATCTACCCATAGAACCCTCAAAGAATATAAGACAGAATCTGCCAGGGTCTCTTTCTTCTTGTCCCAGATTTTACTTCCTGCTAGAATCAGATGAGGATGAGTCACTAGCTTCCCATTAAAACCCCTTGGGTGGTTTCCCCCCAGTCATTGTCTTGGTCTGTCTAAGTGGCAATCTGTGTGCTGCTAGGGGCTCATGATGATAATATATATTAAATATATATGCCAAATACCAGTAACTGTAATAGATCTCATTCCCATGACCTGATGGAATGGTTTAAAGCTCTTTATGTTCCTGGAGCAATCAGGTGCCCTTGGGCTCTACTTGCATGAGACAGGTCATATAGAGATGTTACTGGTACCCGCTCGAGCAAATCCATGATGAATGGGAAGACAGTGATACAGTGATGTTAGGCATACACACATTATAGTAGTATGTTATATGTATAAAATATATACTCAATATATTTTATATATAAAGTTTTATATATCTATAAAGTGCAAACATTTTTGGTGTGGATGTGGAAATCTAAATAGGCCTATAGCCTTAATGGAAAACAGTCAAAATATTCTTCAAAATATTAGAAATAGTTTTATTCTGTGATCCCACAATTATACATTAACTTGAAAAATCTATATGCATAGGTGTGTTCATTGCAGCACTATTCACAAAACTTAAGTAAAACCTAAGTACCCAATAAAATATAATCAGATTAAGAAGATATGGCTCATATACATAATGGACTTATATTCATATACTTCAGTTATTAATAACAAATGAAATCCTTCATTTATTTGCAACATAAATGGAACTGGAGGGCATCATCCTGAACAACCAAAGATAAAAATAGAAAGTCAAATACTGTATTACCTCACTTATCTGAGGTACATTAAAAAAAAAAAGAAAGACAAAAATTTCTAGGAAACCAAACCACTAAACCTTAGACACTGCAGAGATTATGAAACTAGTGAAGGGGTGGGTTGAAATTGATGAGGGGATCCAGTTTATTGTGGTGGGGATAGGGGAATTTAATGTGGTTGGCACATTGGTATTGGTTAAGCTATAATATCAATGAACTCATAAACCCTTAAAAAATAAAAAGTAAATAAAACAAAGTCATGATTCTGTAAAAACGTCTCCATCAATATTATATAAGTAATGACCCACATAATCTTCTTCAACATTAACTTTCTGCTAACTGTGTCTGAGTGCAGCTGTGCATAACCAAAAATACTTCCATATACAGTTTCCATTTGTCCTTATGTGACAGAATCTAAGCAATGTTGCTGAAGTAAAAAAATAATTTAGATTTGAAGGTTTTTTTCCCAAGGTTGCTAATCTCAACTTCATTCTGAGATAATTTTCAGTTCTTAATACTTTTTAAGTCTTTATGAAACTAGCAAATTGCATCTCATAAATAATAAAGTTATCTGGGAGAAAAGCATGGAGGTGAAAGAGTGATATTTTAAATTTATCCCCAAAATAATATTATCTTGAATGCCAGTTTATTCTTTTTCACCTCACTGGGAAGAATATATATATATTATTGCATTTTATATTTAATTTTAGATAAAGAGCAATAG
>JAJIBD010025890.1:0-36943 GCA_021461705.1 Cryptotis parvus | reverse complement strand
TGGTTTTCCATTGGGAGGACAGCTTGCATTCAGACAGAGAGCATGTGAAGAGCCAAACCAATGTATTGATGAGTACTGATGGCAGTTTCTTCAGGTGTTCGGGTCTGACTTCGTCTGGGCCGGGTGCTGTGTTCTTCTTCACTGAAGAAATGGAATGTCGGATTTCAGGTGGTAGCACTTTGGGAATGACATATCCATCCTGAGGAATTTGGTATGTGGGCAAGTGGATGTGGCTATCAAAGAGAACTGAGTAGAAGTCATGGATAATCTTCTCCATTGCCTTTCTGGAAGATGTGATTGATCTATCAGGATGTTGGAGGGCAGTAATCTTGGTCTTATAGTTGGAGAAGGACAGGCTGGCTTTTGTTGCATCTTCTAGAATTTCTGCTCTGCTCCTTGAGGTCTTTCTTTATTGCTTCTCTGCACTGCTTTGCAAGTTTGGATGTTAGCATTTGGTCGCCTTAAGGCTTGTTCCTTGCCCGTTGGTGAATGAGCTCGAGAGTTTCTGAAGACAGGTGTCCTTTGTTTTCTTTCTTTCTCTCGGCATTCTTCACACAATCATGGAGGTGCTGAACCAGTCGGTTGTATTCTTCATCGATGTTGTCAATGATGTTATCTTCCCATGTTGTCGCAATGGTGCCAAAGACTTCAGTTGGTGATCGTTCTGGGAGTTCTCTTCTTAAACTTTACAACATTTTCTGCCTGTTTTGTGAAGTAGAATATATTCTACATATCTACTGGATATGTAGGTTTAACTGCATATCCAGTATAAAGTTATACATATGATGAATAGGCAAAACTAAATAAATAAATGAACCAGGGCTGGGCAGTACAGGGTATAAGTTCTTGCATTCAGTCAATGCAAGTTCAATTCAAACATTGCATATAGCCTGATGGTCAACAAATACAGCCAGGAAGCACAGAGTTTATTGTAAGCACTGAGTACCATTTGGTGTAGCCAAAACAGCTCCCCATAAGAATTTAAGGAAGAGCTCCTGAATCTTCTTCTCATCTCCTCTACCAGGTGCATTGGAGTCATGGGTAATGCTTGGAAACACAATCAGTTCCAGGGTAAAAGGTCGGAAGTTTCGCCAATGGGGCTGTGGAGCACAAAGTCTTGGACCTGCTGCTGGACTACTTCTGTCCAGCTCTCCCCGATGCTTCTTCTCATCCCTCTACCAAGTGAGTTGGCGCCCTCAGAGGAAACACTCAGGAAACACCCACTAACATCCCAAATTTCAAACAGAAACACTTCCAAACGGCTTTTATGAGGCACATATCACCCTGATACCCAAAGCAGGAAGAAACAACACAAAGAAAGAAAATCACAGACCAAGCTCCCTGATGAACACAGATGCTAAGACCTTCAATAAAATACTACAAAATGAAAATGCAAAGACTCATCAAAATATTATACATCATGATCAAGTAGGATTCATCCTGGGCATGAAAGGATGGTTCAACATTTGCAAGTCAATCAACATAATACATCATATCAATAAGAAAAAAAATAAAACCATATGATTATATCAATAGATGTAGAGAAAGAATTTGACAAGATCCAGCACCTGTTCATGATTAAAACCATCCAAAAAATGGGAATTGAAGGAACCTTCCTCAAGATATTTACAGTCATCTACCAAAAGCCCACAGCAAGTATCATTCTCAATCGGGAAAAATTGAAAGCCTCCCCCTAAAATCAGGGACAAGACAAGGTTGCCCCCTCTCACCTCTTTTATTCACTATAGTACTGGAAGTACTTGCCATAGCAATCAGAGAAGAAAAGGACATAAGGGCATCCAGATTGACAAGGAAGAAGTCAAACTATAACTATTCGCAGATGACATTGTATTATACCTAAAGAACCCTAAACCCTCTACCAAAAATCTCCTAGAAACAATAGATGCTTATAGTAGAGTGGCAGGGTACAAAATCAATAACTAAAGTTGGTGTCTTTCATTCATATAAATAACAAAGGAGAGGAGAGTGATATTAAGAAAACGATCCCATTCACAATTATGCCACAGAAAAGTAAATACCTAGGGATCAGTTCAATGAAGAACATACAGGACCTCTACAAAGAGAACTACAAAACATTACTTCAAGAAATAAAAGATGACACAAGAAAGTGGAAACTCATTCCCTGTTCATGGATCAGGAGAATCAACGTTGTCAAAATGGTAATACACCCTAGAGCTTTATACAGATTCAATGTCATCCCCATAAGGATATCCATGATCTTCTTCAAAGAAATTGACCAAACACTTCTGAAGTTGTATGGAATAATAAATCCCTATGATAGCTAAAGCAATCCTTGGGAAAAAAGATGGGAGGAATCACCTTTCCCCAACTTCAAACTCTATTACAAAGCAGTGGTAATTAAAACTATATGGTATTAGAATAAAAACAGACCTGTGGACCTATGGAATAGAGTTGAGAATCATGACACTAAGCCTCAAATACATGAACAATTATCCGTCTATATAGGAGTAAAAGGTAAGAAATGGAGCAATGAAATTCCACCTCTTCAACAAGTGGTGCTGGGAAAACTGGGCAGCTACATGTAAAAAAAATGAACTTGGACCTCTGTCTAACACAATGCAGAAAAATCAGAACAAAATGCATTAAATATCTCAATATCAGACCTGAATCCATAAAGGACATAAAGCTAAGGACATTTTCAAAGAAGAAACACCACTAACAAAACAACTAAAAGAAAAATAAACATATGGGAGTACTTGAAGCTTAAAAGGTTCTGCGCCTCAAAAGAAACAATGACCAAGATACAAAGAGAGTTCACAGAATAGGAAATAATATTCACCAATACCCTTTTGATAATGAGTTAATATCCAGGATATATCAGGCTCTGGTAGAACTTTACAAGAAGAAAACAGTCAACCCCATTGAAAAATGGGGAGAAGAAATGAATAGAAACTTCGACAAGGAAGAAGTTCGAATGGCCAAAAGACATATGAAAAAATGCTCATCATCTTTAGTCATCAGAGAGATGCATATCAAAACAACAATGAGATATCATCTCACACCACAGAGACTGGCATATATCCAAAAGAGCAAGAACAAGTCTGGTGTTGATGCTGGGAAAAGGGACTGTCATCCATTGTTGGTTGGAATGTTGACAGGTACAGCCTTTATGTAAAACTATATGGACATTCCTCCAAGACTAGAAATTGAACTCCCATTTGAACCTGCCCTACCACTATTTGGAACATACCCTGGGAAGCCAAAAACATACAGCAGAAACACTATCCCTACTTTTTTTTAAATTAACATTGTTTTGATTTATAATAAAGTGAACTATTTTATTTTTTATTTTTTTATAATTATTTTATTTTTACAATTACAAAGATATACAATTAAAAAGTTCATATTTGGGTTTTGGTCATACAGTGTTCTAGCACCCATCCCGCCACCAGTGCCCATCTCCCACCACCAACGTCCCCAGTTCCCTCCTCCCTCCCCAGCCCTGCTCCATGGCAGGTTCTTTATTTCTTTCCCTTTCTCTCTCTTTCTCTTTTCCTTCCCCTCCAGACTATGGATTACAGAACATACATTGAAGGGTTGTCATGTGTATCTTTTGCCTCTATTTAATGCCCAGTTCTAAGTTGGCATTAGTACCCTCGACAATTGTTAGCACCCCTGTTCCATTTTCTGTCTTACCTAGCCTCTGACTCCCACACGTTTGTGATAATTTCCACCTTTGACAAGACCTCCTGATATATGTTTCACTTGACCTTGGATATTGGTATCTTAATCACTTCACTGATCACGAACCGTTATATCGATTTGCTCGGGGGCACCAGTTACATTTCCATTGACCTACACGCCAATGTAGCCCAATGGCATCTGGTTGATTCAGTAATATGAAGAGCCTCAAACCGTTCCTTCAGGGTCTTAACAAGGAAGTCGACCATCTTGTAGGTGGGCGGCCACGTGATCTTTTGACATCCGTGGGATCCAGTCGGTAACGGCTCTAGTCCAGCGGTTGTCTCCAAATCGCATTATATGCCAGCCCATCTGTTTTCATGCCTTGGCAAACGAGACAGCGCCCCTGATTCTGCAAAGCGACGGAGGTCAGAAATCATTCCTTCTCTCACTTGAGTGAGACGTGATATTCCAAGCATAGCTCTCGATGCCTCGGGAGACCCAAGCATTCTCATCCTGGGGCCCAGGTCTCTGAGGCGTATGTTTGCAGGGAGAACTGTGGAGTCGAAGAGATGTGCCCGGGCCGGAGGTTCTTTGTCCTTTTAGCTATTTCCGATGCCTTTGAAGGCATTCCATGGTGCTCTCAGCAGGTTTTAGGTCGTCACAGTTGACTTCCGACCTAGGTAACATAACTGCTGCTTCAGAGATGTTTGTTCCATGAGAGGCGGAGCCCAGGAGACCAAATGCTAACGTCCAAGCTGCTAAAAGGCAGAGAAGCGATAAAAGCAGACCCAAAGACAGAAGACAGAAATACGGAAGAGCAGGAAGATGCAGCAGAAGCCAGAAAAAGTATCGACTGCCCGCTGTCCCGCCAACTATAAGACCAAGAGACTGCCCCCACCTGATGGATCTATCACATCTTCCAGAAGGCAATGGAGAAGATTATCCAGGACTTCTACTCAAATCTCTTTGATAGCCACACCACCGCCCACATAAATCAGGAGAAGTCATTCCCAACGTTCTTCTCTGAAATCTGACATGCCATCTCATCGGTAAAGAAGGGAACAGCACCAGGCCCAGACAAAGTCAGACTCAACATCTGAAGAACTGCCGTTGGTACTCAGAAGGCTAAGTACTCGATTAGGTGCCTCCCAATGGAAAACCAGCAGGAAGTTCTACTGTTCAAGAAGGGAGACATTCACGACATCAACAACATACCCCATCGCTGTGTCGATCTACAAGCTGTTTACATGAGTCACCTGAACAGGATTAGCAGAACACTAGATGAAGGACAACCATGCGAGCAAGCAGGTTCCGGAAAGGATCAGCACACCAAAGTAAACTCATTGGGTTGAGGAGTACAAGGATCTTAATATGTACAAATATATTTATGTTATGCAAATAAATGCAGTCATTCTGTGTCTGTCTCTCCTTCTGGCTAATTTCGCTCAATATAATCTTCTCCATGTCCATCCATTTATAGGCAAATTTTCTAACTTCATTTTTCCTAACAGCTGCATAGTATTCCATTGTGTAGATGTACCAAAGCTTCTTTATCCAGTCATCGATTTTCGGGCACTCTGGTTTCCTCCAGATTCTGGCTACGGTGAATAATGCTGCTATGAACATAAAAGTAGGGATGGTATTTCCGCTAGCATATTTTGGTTTCCCATAGTAGATTTCCAGGAGTGGTATGGATGGGTCAAATGGGAGTTCAATTTCTAGTCTTTGGAGGAATGTCCATATTGTTTTCTAGAATGGCTGTACCAGCCGGCATTCCCACCAACAATGGATGAGTGTTCCCTTTTCCCCACATCCACGCCAGCACTTGTTGTTCTTGCTCTTTTGAATATGTGCCAGTCTCTGTGGTGTAAAGTGGTATCTCATTGTTGTTTTGATTTGCATCTCTCTGATGATTAGTGATGATGAGCATTTTTTTCATATGTTTTTTGGCCATTCGAATTTCTTCCTTGCTGAAGTTTCTGTTCATCTCTTCTCCCCATTTTTTGATGGGGTTGTTTGTTTTCTTCTTGTAAAGTTCTACCAGTGCCTGATATATCCTGGATATTAACCCCTTATCAGATGGGTATTGGGTGAATATTCTTTCCCATTCTGTGGACTGCTTTTGTATCTTAGTCACTGTTTCTTTTGAGGTGCAGAAGCTTTTTTATGTCATAGAAGCATTATTCACAATAGCCAGAATCCGGAAACAACCAGAGTGCCAGAGAATTGATGACTGGATAAAGAACTTTGGTACATCTACACAATGGAATACTATGCAGCTGTTATGAAAAACGAAGTTATGAAATTTGCCTATAAATTGATGGACATGAAGAAATCATGTTGAGTGAAATTAGCCAGAAGGAGAGAAACAGTTATAGAGTGACTGCATTTATTTGCATGATATATAATATATATATATATGTGTACATATTATGATACAAACATCCAAGATCAGGCAAAGATCAGGAGGTTTTGTCATAATATGTACATATATATGTTATGTACATATATATATGTACATATTATGATACAAACATCCAAGGTCAGGCAAGATCAGGAGGTTTTTTCAAAGGTGGAAATTACCACAAATGTGTGGGAGCAGAGGTTATGTTAGACAGATAAGGGGACAGTGTGCCAATAATTGTTGAAAGTGCTACTATAGAACTTAGCGTTAATACAGACAAAAAGATGCACATGATAACATCTAAGTATATGTATTACAATCCACAATATGTAAGAGAAGGAAGAGAGAAAGTGAGGGAGAGAAAGAGAGAGAGAGAAAGAGATAAATAACCTGCCATAGAGGCAGACTAGGGAGCAGGGAGGGAATCAGGGACATTGGTGTTAGGAAATGGGCACTGATGGGGCGATGCATGCTGGGACACTATGACCGAAACCCAAACATGCACATTTTTGAAATTGTTTATCTCATAGTGGTATAATAAAATACATTAAAAATTTACGGAAGAAATTAGTTGATAGGAGCACTTGTGAATAATTATAACTTAGTTGTCTAACTAGAAGCAGCATTAAGAGAAAACTAAGTGAAGAAATAACAATTGAGTTATTTGAAGATGTGTATAAGGATATGCAGCTCTATTGAATAGATCCACAGTTCTCTTTTTACTCCAATACCATGCCATTTTAATTACTACCGCTTTGTAGTACAGTTTGAAGTTGGGAAAGATGATGCCTCCCATCTTCTTTTTCCCAAGGATTACTTTAGCTATCCATGGGGTTTATTATTCCATACAATTTCAAAGTGTTTGGTCAATTTCTTTAAAGAACGTCATGGGTAACCTTATAGGGACTGCCTTGAATCTGTAGGGAGTATTCCCATTTTAACAAAGTGATTTCTCCCAATCCATGGGCAGAGAATGTGTTTCCATTTCCTGGTGTTGATTTCTTGTGGCTGCGTTTTGTATTCTCTTTGTACAGGTCCTTTATAATCCTAGTTAAGCTGATTCCTTAGGTATTTGATTTTCTATCGCACATTTGTGAATGGGATCATATTCTTAATATCCCTTTCTTCTTTTCATTATTAGTATATAGGAAAGTCATTGACCTTTGGTATCTATCACTCTACAGTAGTTATATATTGTTTCTAGGAGCTTTTGGTAGATAATTTAGGGTTTTCTAGGTATAATATCATGACATCTGCAATTAGTGATAGTTTGACTTCTTCCTTCCTAGCTGAATACATGATCATTTAATCTTTGATAAAGAAGCTAAAAGTACCAAATGGAGCAAGGAAAGCCTCTTCAACGAGTGATGTTGGGAAAATGGGGCAGTTACATGTAAAAAAATGAATTTGCACCTCTGTCTAATACCATCCACAAAAATCAGATCAAAAAAGATTAAAATGTCTCAATACCAGATCTGAGTTCATAAAGTATATCAAAGAAAATATACAAAAACCCTCCATGACATTGACGCTATTGACGCTAAAGGCATCTTCAAAGATGAAACACCACTAACAAAGCAATTGGTAGCAAAGATAAACATATGGGACTACAATAAACTAAAACATTTCTTCACCTCAAAAGAAATGGTGACCAAGATATAAAGACAGTCCACAGAGTAAGAAAGAATATTTAACCAATACCCATATGATAATGGGTTAATATCCAAGAATATCAGACACTGGTAGAACTTTACATGAATAAAACAGCCAACCCATCAAAAAATGGGGGAGAAGAAATGAACATAAACTTTGATGAAGAAGAAATTTAAATGACCAAAAAGGCATATGGATAAAATGTTCATAATCACTAATCATTAGGGAGATGCAAATTAGAACAACAATTAGATATCATCATACAGCACAGACACTGGCACATTACCAAAAGAGCAAGAACAACAGGTGCTGGCATGGATGCAGGGGAAAGGGACTCTCTTCCATTCATGGTGGGAATGTCGGCTGGTACAGCCTTTTGGAAAACAATATGGACATTCCTCCAAAAACTAGAAATTGAGCTCCCATTTGACCCAGGCATACCACACGTGAGAATATTCTCTGGAGTAAAAAAAAAAAAACAGAGGAAACACCATGCACTATTCACAATAGCCAGAATTTGGAAACATTCAGAGTGCCCAAGAACAGATGACTGGCTAAAGAAACTGTGGAAAATCTACACAATGGAATACTATGCCCCTGTAAGGAAAAGCAAAGTTATGAAATTTGCCTATAAATGGATGGACATGGAGATTATCATGCTGAGTGAAATTAGCCAGAAGAAAAAGGACTGATATAGAATGACTGCATTTATATGTAGGATATAAAAAATAGCATCATATCAATATCAAAGGTCAGGCAAAACCTGGATCAGGAGGTTTTGTCACCGGTTGAAATCTACTGCAAGTGTGTGAGAGTCAGAGGTTAGGTACGAGATAAAGGAACAGTGTATTAATAATTGTTGGACATGAAAATTCCAGAATAGAACTAAGTATTGAATATAGGCAAAGGATATACGCTATAACCTCTTAATGAATGTGTTGCAAGCCTCTTTATGTAAAAAAAAAAAAAGAAGAGTGAGAGAGACGAATAGACATAGACAGAGATGAGAGAGAAAGAGAAGAGGCAAAGTGCTTCCATAAAGGTAGTCTGGGAAGAGGGGAGAGAATCAGGGGATGTTGATGATGGGGAATGGGTACTGGTGAGGTATGGGTGCTGGAAAATTGTGTACTGAAACTCAAATATGAACACTTTTGCAATTGTATATCCCATGGTAATATAATAAAAAATAAAAATAAAAAAAATGTAATTGGGAAAAATTGTTATTAACTTTATCTACTTCACGCTTTTGCTATGATTTGGTTGACTAGATGTTGGGTTTCACATTTCTTTAAATGTGAAAGTAAATTTAAAGTCTTGAGGATATTGACATATCACCTAATACCTGTTAGTATGATTATTTCCTGTCAGAGTGGGGGAAGAGACGGCACAATTGATGCTCAGGGCTTATTCCTGTTTAATCTTGGTTCTTTGCTCAGGGGCTCCTCCTGGCAGCGTCCTGGGAACCATAAGTGATTCTGGGTTTAGAAACAGGGTCAGTCATGTGCAAGGCTTATTTTTTGTTTTAATTTTGTGGCCCTGTTTGTATTGTTTTCATGTCACTTGATCACTTGACATCCCTTTATTCATTGATTTGTTCCAGATGGCTCAAGTAATATTTATATTTGACCATATCACATGCCAGTGTAGCCCAATGGCATCTGGTTGCTTCAGGAGCACAAGGGCCTCAAACCTCTTGACAGAGAAGTCTGTCCATCTTGTAGGTGGGTGGCCACGTGATCTTTTGACACCCCGTGGGACCCAGTCAGTAACGGCTCTAGTTCAGCGGTCATCTGCAAATCTCATTACATGTCCAGCCCATCTGATTTTCGATGCCTTGGCAAAAGAGACAGCATCCCTGACTCTGGAACAGAGATGGAGGTCAGAGCTCTGGATTCCTTCTCACTTGAGTGAGGCATGATATTCCAAGCATAGCTCTTTCGATTCCTCTCTGGGAGACCCGGATAGCATTCTCATTCTGCTTTCGTAGGGCCCGAGGTCTCTGAGGCGTATGTTAATGCAGGGAGAATGGTGGAGTTGAAGAGATATGCCCAGAGCCGGAGGTTCTTTGTCTTTTTAGCTATTTCTTCAATGCTTTTGAAGGCATTCCATGCCACTCTCTTCCTCCTGCGAAGCTCAGGTTTTAGGTTGTTCATCATGTTGATTTCTCTACCTAGGTACACATAACTGCTGCATTCAGAGATGTTTGTTCCATTGAGAGTGAATGGGGCCTCTGGAACTAGCTCATTTTTCATGAACATAGTTTTGCTGAGATTTAGCTTTAGACCTATCTCTCCACATTCTAGGTCGAAATCAGCCAGCATTTGTGCCACTTGGCTAATATTTGCTGTTATCAGAACGATGTCATCAGTGAAGAGAGGTCGTTTAGTTGCTGTACATCTATCTTCATTCCCATTACTTCCCATTGTAATTGTTGCATGATGTTCTTGAGGGTGGCATTGAAGAGTTTTGGTGAAATGGTATCACCCTGCCGAACCCCTCTTTTGACATTGACTTCTTTGTAGAATGGTGAGATCCTGGTGGTGAATCCTTAATATAGCTCAAGAAAGATCTTGATGTATTGTTTTGAATGCCATGTTTGACTAGGGCTTCAATGACCTCTTCAGTCTCCACAGAATAAAAGGCTTTCTTAAACTCAACGAACGTGAGACAAGTGGCATACTGAACTCCCTACAAACTTCATTGAGCTTGGTTACCGTGTGGATATGGTCAATTTTGCTTAATCTTTTGCACAAGCCTGCTTTCTCGCATGTTTGTCCTTCATCTAATGTCTGCCAATCCTGTTCAGGATGACTCAATTGAACAGCTTGTAGATGACAGACTACAGGCAGATGGGCTGATATTTGCCAATGTCGTGGATGTCTTCCTTCTTGAACAGTAGAACTGTCTTGCTGGATTTCCAACTGGAGGGCACCTTGCATTCAGACAGGTAGCATGTGAAGGGCCGAGATAGTGTATTGTTGAGTACTGAAGGCCAATTTTTTAGGTGTTCGTTTGGGTCTGACTTTGTCTGGGCCTGGTGCTCTTCCCTTCTTTACTGACAAAATGGCATGTTGGATTTCAGAAGGCAGAACATTGGGAATGAAATATCCATCCTGTGGAATTCAGTATGTGGGCAGGTGGACGTGGCTTTCAAAGAGATCTGAGTAGAAGTTATGGATAATCTTTTCCATTGCCTTTCTGGAAGATTTGATAGATCCATCAGGATGTTGGAGGGCAGTCATCTTGGTCTTATAGTTGTCGAAGGACAGGCATGCATTGTGAATGCTTTTCCTGGTTTCTGCTGCATCTTCCAGTATTTCTGCTCTTCTCTCTTTGAGTACTTCCTTTATAGCTTCTCTGCACTGCTTTGCAAGCTTCGATGTTAGCATTTTCTCCTGAGGCTCACGCCTTGCCACTTTTGTCAATGAGCTTGAGAGTTTTTGTAGAAGGCGTCCTCTTTGTGTTTTTTTCTTTTTCGGCATTCTTCACACAATCGTGGAGGTGCTGAACCAGTCGGTTGTATTCTTCATCGATGTCATCAATGATGGTATCGTCCCATGTTGCTGCAGTGGTGCCAAAAGAGTTCCCAGTTGTTGGTCATTCTGGAGTTCTCTTCTTAAACTTTGCAGCCTTTTCTCCCGTTGGGTGATGTTGAATTTTATACGAAGGAGACAGTCGTCCGATCCTGTTTGGAATTTTGGGATGACAGCAACATCGATCAAGCAAAACCTTCGATTGAAGATGATGGTCAATTTCGTTGTGGAACTGTCCAGCAGGGGATTCCCATGTCCAACGTTTGAATCAGCCTTCTGGAACTGTGAGTTCCCATGAATTGTCTTGGGGTACATGATGAACTCAGATAGTCTCTCACCCTGTTCATTCCATTCTAGGCCATGGGTCCCGATGTGGAGTTCTTCAGCCAATCTCTCGGTCCTATCTTGGCATTAAATCACCGGCTATGATCTTGTAGAATGTGTGATCTTTTTATAGAACTCCTCCAGTTACATGTAGAATTTCTCAGTTTCTTCTTCCTTGTATGTGGATGTGGGTACATAGACAACAAAGATAGAAACTGCTAGCAGTGTGCCACATCTCTTCAAGTGTAATCATCCTATCTGGTTTGTTAGGCATTCAAATGAATCAATGTTTGTGGCAATGTTCATGATGACAAGGACACTGACACCACACCCACGCCACCAACTCCTCTTTCATTGTATGTTCTGAGGAAAAGTTCTCCGTGTCAAAAATGCTGTGATGGGATTGACGCTTCCTCAGCTCACTTGATCACTTGATCACTTGAATCCCGTTTTTATCGATTTTTTCAAGTGGGCAACAGTAACATTTCCATTGGACCCTATCATGTGTCAATGTAGCCCAATGGCATCTGGTTGATTCAGGAATATGAAGAGTCTCAAACTGTTCCCTCAGGGCCTTGACAAGGAAGTCTGACCATCTTGTAGGTGGGCGGCCACCTTATCTTTTGACATCTCGTGGGATCCAGTCAGTAATGCCTCTAGTTCAGTGGTCGTCTCTAAATCACATTACATTTCCAGTCCATCTGATTTTCGATGCCTTGGCAAACAAGACAGCATAATAATTCTGGAAGAGCGAAGGAGGTTTAGAACTCCAGATTCCTTCTCTCACTTGAGTGAGGCGTGATATTCCAAG
The DNA here is from genome assembly GCA_021461705.1 of Cryptotis parvus. NCBI lineage: Eukaryota > Metazoa > Chordata > Mammalia > Eulipotyphla > Soricidae > Cryptotis > Cryptotis parvus. Next base: position 24,552 of record JAJIBD010025890.1, on the reverse strand, counting down.
CATAGCTCTTTCGATTCCTCTCTGGGAGACCTGAGTAGCATTCTGATCCTGCTTTCATAGGACCCAGGTCTCTGAGGAATATGTTAATGCCGGGAGAACAGTGGAGTCGAAGAGATGTTCTTGGAGCTGGAGGTTCTTTGTCCTTTTAGCTATTTCTTCGATGCCTTTGAGGAATTCCATGCAGCTCTCTTACTCCTGCATAGCTCAAGTATTAGGTCATTCATCATGTTGACTTCTTGACCGAGGTACACATAACTGCTGCATTCAGAGATGTCTGTTCCATTGAGAGTGAATGGGCCCTCTGGAACTAGTTCATTTTTCATAAACATAGTTTTCTTTAGATTCAGCTGTAGACCTATCTTTACACATTCTCGGTTGAAATCAGCCAGCATTTGTGCCGCTTGGCTAATGTTTGGTGTTATTAGAATGATGTCATCAGCAAAGCAGAGGTGGTGTAGTTGCCGACCATCTATCTTCACTCCCATTCCTTCCCATTCTAATTGTCACTTGATGTTCTTGAGGGTGGCACTGAAGGCTTTTTGGTGAAATGGTATCACCCTGTCGAACCCTTCTTTTTGACATCAATGATCACTTCCTTGTAGAATGGTGATATCCTGGTGGTGAATCCATAAAACAGCTCACGAAGGATCGTGATGTATTGGGTTTGAACACCCTGTTTGGCAAGGGCTTCGATGACCGCTTTAGTCTAGATAGAATTAAAGGCTTTCTTTAATTCAATGAACGTGAGAGAGAGCTGCATCTTGTACTCCCTATAAACCTCAATGAGTTGTTTACTGTGTGGATATGGTCGATTGTGCTGAATCCTTTCTGGAAGCCGGCTTGCTTGCATGGTTGTCCTTCATCTAGTGTTCTGCCAATCCTGTTCAGGATGACTTGTGTTAACAGCTTGTGGATGACAGACAACGGGCAGCGGGGCGATAGTTGCTGATGTCATGAATGTCTGCCTTCTTGAACAGTAGAACTGTCCTGCTGGTTTTCCATTGGGAGGGCACCTTGCATTCAGACAGGTAGCGTGTGAAGAGCTGAGCTAGTGTATTGATGAGTACCTAAGGCAGATTCTTCAGGTGTTCAGGCCTGAATTTGTCTGGTACTGGTACTGTTCCCTTCTTTACCAACTAAATGGCATGTTGGGTTTCAGAAGGGAGAATGTTGGGAATGACATATCCATCCCGTGGAATTCGGTATGTGGGCAGGTGGATGTGGCTATCAAAGAGATCTGAGTAGAAGTCATGGATAATCTTCTCCACTCTCTTTTTGGAAGATGTGATAAATCCATCAGGGCGTCGGACTACAGTTATCTTGGTCTTATAGTTGGCTAACCGGCGGGCAGTGCAAATGCTTTTCCGGCTTCTGCTGCGTCTTCCAGTATTTCTTCTTTTCTGTCTTTGAGTTCTTCTTTTATCACTTCTCTGCACCGTTTTCCAAGCTTGGACATTAGCATGTGGTCGCCTGAGGTTTGCACCTTGCCACGTTGGCAAATGAGCTCGAGAGTTTCTGAAGACAGGCGTCCTTTTGTGTCTTTCTCTCTCTCGGCATTCTTTGCACAATCATGGAGGTGCTGAACCAGTCAGTTGTGTTCTTCATTGATGCCGTCAATGATGGTACCTTCGGATGTTGCTGCAAATGTGCCAAAGAGTTCCCAGTTGGTGGTCGTTCTGGGATTTCTCTTCTTAAACTTTGCAGCCTTTTCTCCCCATTGTGTAAAGTAGAATTTTGCATGAAGGAGACGGTGGTCCGATCCTGTTTGGAATTTCAGGATGACAGCAACATTGGTCAGACAAAACCATCACTTGAAGATGGCGTGATCTATTTCATTGTGGAACTGTCCACCAGGAGATTCCCTTGTCCAACGTTTCACTTCAGCCTTCTGGAACTGTGAGTTCCCATGAATGGTCTTGGTGGACATGATAAACTCAGATAGTCTCTCACCCTTTTTATTCCATTCTAGCCATGGGTCCCAATGCGGAGTTCTTTAGTCTATCTTCTTGGTCCTATCTTGGCATTAAATCACCTACTATGATCTTGTAGAAGGTGTGATCTTTTTAGAACTCCTCCAGTTCCATGTAGAATTTCTCAATTTCATCTTCCTTGTATGTGGATGTTAGTGCGTAGACAATGAAGATAGAATTTGCTGGCAGTGGGCCACATCTCTTCAAATGTAATCGTCCTATTCGGTTTGTTAGGCATTCAAATGAATCAATGTTGACGGCCATGTTCGTGTTGACAAGGACACCAACACCACCTATTCCTCTTTCTTCGCATGTTCCAAGGAACAATTCTTCTCCGGTGTCAAATAAAGCATTATGCGACTGACGCCTCCTTGTCTCTGTCAGACCAATGATATCGTACTTGATCTTTTGCGCTTGCACCATCAGATCCTCAATTATATGCTTCCGATGCCAGCATAGGTGCATTGAAAGTACAGACTGTCATTTTAGTCCTTCTTCATTTTGGCAGCCTAGGATGGCCGTGAAATTTTATCAGGCACTGCTTGTTCACCTTTCTTAATGCTGCCGTATTAAGAGCTCTTTGGCGGTCAGGTAAATAAACATTTTTGTTACTGGTTTTGGCATATCGAACATGCATCAGACTCCTTGCCAGGCTCTGTCATGCTGGCGCTATACTCGTTACCTTGTGGGGCTCTCTCAGAGGGGTGGGTAGAATATTCACGGTAATTTGGAGGTAAATCTCGAGCTGGTATCTGCTCTGCTGAGTGTATCTGTGTGTGGCTCAAGCTTTCCTGGGCTTGAAATACTCTCCTCTGAAGGGCTGGTCTCTGCAAGGTGGGTCCTTGTAGGCTGGCTTTCTGACAAGCTGGGCTGGAGACCTGCTTAATCTCTTGGGTGGATATCTTATGATCTGTGGAGTGTTTATGGTGAAGATCGCTGCCAACAAGGTGTGGAAGTTTTTCTGGGTTCTTCTGAGGCTCTTTCCATATGGTGGACTCGCATCAGAAGTCGCTCGTAGTCCATGGAATGCAGGGAGATCAATGTGGAATGCTGGTATCTGCTCTGCCGGGTGTATCTGCGTCTGTGGCTCAAGCATTCCTGAGCTTGAAATACTCATCTCAGTCAGATCAATGATGTCATACTTGATCTTTTGCACTTGCACCATCAGGTCCTTGATATATGCTTCCATTGCTAGTATGCGTGCTTTGAAAGTACAGACTGTCGTTTTAGTCCTTTTTCATTTCAGCAGCTTAGTATGGCCCTGAAATATAAATAATATTCCGTATATAGTGAAAATATTCATTATATAATGAAAAAGTTTGAGAAAATATACATATATAATGAAAAAATATATTCTTTTCATATATAATGAAAATATACATTATAATGTATATCTTCAAAGAGATGAAAGAAATATACTCAAAAATATAAAAAGAAAAAAGAAAATATTGATCTACAGAATAATGAAAATCACAATCTCAAATATGGGATTCACCTACATCATGTCAACCCAAGATATGAATTATCAGTTTTTGCCCCACAGAATAAAGCTAGGGTCACTCTTGAAATCCCTTTTCAACTTGGAAGTCTCTTAATCTCTCCTTCCTCATAGCTTTCTTCTTTCTTTCTTTCTTTCTTTCTTTCTTTCTTTCTTTCTTTCTTTCTTTCTTTTCTTTTCTTTCTTTCTTTCTTTTCTTCCTTCCTTTCCTTCCTTCCTTCCTTCCTTCCTTCCTTCCTTCCTTCCTTCCTTCCTTCCTTCCTTTCCTTTCTTTCTTTCTTTCTTTCTTTTCTTTCTTTCTTTCTTTCTTTCTTTTTTCTTTCTTTCTTTCTTTCTTTCTTTCTTTCTTTCTTTCTTTCTTTCTTTCTTTCTTTTTCTGCATCACAACCAGCAACGCTCAGGGGTTACTATGGCTCTTTGCTTGGGAATTAGTCCTGGCAGTGCTCAGAGGACCATATGAGATGCCAGCGATCGAACCCTTGGTTGGCTGTGTGCAAGGAAAATTCCCTACCTGTTGGGCTATGGCTCTGTCCCCTGGTTTTTTAAATAAAACTATTTAATTAAACTATCCTTCCAAAATTCTTTCTAAGCATAGGTAACTTGAAATCACAATGATATGAGGACAGATTTTAATTTCCCTGCAAAGGCCTATATCTAGTTCCAGTTTTGTGCTCACTTCATACAAAGAATTTTGCTCTGAGGAACAATTCCCACCACATATAGATCAATTGGACTTCAGGTGTAGTCTCATAGTTTTTATTGGAGCTGGAGTGAAATTAGAATCCATGCCAGGCAGGTGTTTAGAAAGATTTTACTAGTGCTATTTGTCCCAGATCTTCCCTAGGTAATCAGAGGAAGTCAAACCAGAAGGCATAGTACACTTCTATTAAGGATACTTCTCATTTCCACTTCATACAACTCACCTGAGGTGAGGGGAACATTGTTATATCCTATATGAGAAGTAACTAAAATTGTTATGAATAATGTTTTCAGAAAATCATTCATATTATTTGAAACCAGCCCATATATTCTGTTTCTAGTTTAGTGCTTTGGAATAAGATATTTTTGAACTTGAATTCATAGGGAGAATCTTTTTAAAGTGTTTTAAATGTCAATGAAATGCCACTTTTTTCATGCTTGGATAATTCAAAATTGACTAAAGTGATTATCTTCTAACTTTCTGAAGCATTTTGTATTTAAAATCAAAGAACAATCATAATAGGTTTTCACTATAAATGTAAGAATGTTACAACTATAGGCTAGAAATAGTTTCAAAATAAATCTTAAAGTCATTTTACATCATTGAGAATTATTTTTGAATTAAAAACTTTAAAATTTTATTGTATTTAAATTCAGAGCTATTTATACATAGCAAAATTCATTTTAATATGCAATAATATTGAATAAATGTTTTTAAAATTAATGTGCATGTCTTTTGTATCTACTGTTTGATACATCTATAGAAGAAAATTATGTAAATGCTAACATCTTTTTACATATTTATTTTCCAAATAATTGAAAAGCTATGGTTGTTCTTTATTCTGCTGTAGGAAGCTATATGCATAACCTATTACCTAAAGGATGATCAGGAAAATTGATCTCAGATGACAATAGTTATTTCTAAAAGGAATTTTGCATTTACATGTATTTGTCTTATACTTACCTTTTTAATATTTCAGTTATGAAATCCTAAACTTTTAATAGTATGGAACAAATTTAGAATAGAACAACACAATGACATGTTTTTCACAACAATGTATAATAGAGTATAGTACCATCACAGTATATGGTTGTAGGTAATTTTTATTCCATGATGCTTCAAATATCTCCCACTTTCTTATATGTTTTTTGGGATCATACTCACAATGCTCAGGGCTTATTCCTGCCTCTGTGCTTAGGCATCTTTCTGATGGGCTGGAAGGATCATGTGGGGTACCATGAATAGAACTCAAGTCTATCACTAACAGGACATGTGCTCTACCTTCTGTACTACAGCTCCAGTCTCATATATCTTGTTTCTTACCTGCTCTTTGTATTATGATAGTTTCTCATGAATTTAAAATCAAGTGAAATGTAGAATACAGAGTTCTGCTATTATTTCTACTTTGTTACCTGAGTTGATGAAGAGAAACTATTTTAAAAGCATTTTTAATTAAAGTGTAAATGAGCATGCTTTTACCATTTCTGTCACAGGTTTTTCAATGATTGTTGATAATAATTTTTTAAGTTAAATCTGAATGGTAACACACTTAAATATTACTATTCTTTGAATGAGATGAAAGGATCACTATATAACATTTTTCTTAAAAAGTATAAATTACATCAAACTCCATTGATCAGCAACTATTCTGGAATCTAGTCTTATATCTAGAAATCATAACATGAAAAAATATGAATATTTGTTGAAGTCATATACATTTTAATAAAGGAGAAGCAGAAACAGATTTGACTTTTTCAATCCAATATAAAATAATATGATCATATAAGCAAGTATTAATAACATCGATCATGATCACGATCACAATCTTCCCATTGATCATCTATTTGCTAGAGCGGGCACCAGTAATATCTCCATATGTCCTGTCTCATGCCAGTAGAGCCAGGGGCATCGGCTTGCTACAGGAACATAAAGAGCCTCAAACCATTATATTAGGTCATGGGAATGACCTAATATAATTGTTACTGGAATTTGGCATATCATATACAACACGAGAAGCTTGCCAGGCTTGCCGAGCGGGAGGCAAACTCGCTTAAACACCTCCAAATAAAGATTAATAACATAGAAAGTATTTTAACAATAAATATCATAGTGCTAAGAAATTTCACATTATCATGAAAACATGTCTATGAGCAGTGTCAAGTATACTAATATTTGTGTCATTATGTTTCTGGATGGGTCTTATAAGTAATCAAACTATCCATGTAATGTTGTAAACAATAAAATTATTTTTTAATTAAAAAGTAATAAAGTTATAAAACACTATGAAGTTTCAGTTAGAATAATTTACACTTGCAATATTTTACTTTCAATATATTGCAGTGTTACTTTAAAGTAAAGCTTATATTTTTCTTTTTCGTTTTTGTGCATGACATTTTAATTTTAACAAGTTCTGCTCTGTTTGATTTCTAACAACAAATCACAAAATAATATTTTTTTCTCCCAACTAGTCAAATATTTAATATGTAGTAGAGAAAAAATTTCCTCTCAAACTGTCTATGTTCTCCAGGGGGCATAATATCTAAACTCATATATGGCAGATTAGTAAAGGAAAAAAAATTACATACATGCAGAAGCCCTCACGAAAATATTATTCATCCTGACAATCAGGTAATTAGGGAATATAGAACACACTAAGATGATATATAAATATTAGACAGGAATATCTAAGGTGAGAAAAATAATTTGACAGGCTGATGATAAAAAATATTTTATAAATAAAGTATTTGTCTATTAAAACTAGAACTATATCTAATGCTGAAATTCCACTAGTGGGCATCTGTGCCAGAAACTTAAAAGCATTAATACAAAATAACTCATGCACACCTATGATTTACACAATACTGTAATAGTCTGATTCAGATACATTCCAAGTGACCAACAACAAATAAATAGATAAACAAAAAAGTCTGTGGATAATATGTGTGTGTTTATAATTGCAGAGAATGAAATTCTAGTCAGTTATGAAAAAAAGATGAAGTGCTAAAACCTACTGTAACTTAGATGATAGTTGAAAAGTTATGCTAGGTAGGGCAAGTTCAAGAAGAAAATACAAACACGTACAGAATATAAAGAAACAAAGCAAAGGATTTAGTACTATCCAATTAGAAGAACACCAAGATAAGTTCAATAGCATTGTGCTCTGGTGGTTGGAAGGAAGTGGAGGGAAGCGTGATAATGTGGAGGGAATCAGACACTCCAATAGGGATCCACAGTAATAGCGCAAGCATAAAACAGTAATATTGCATAACTGTATTGTTTGAAACCCTAAAGTAATTAGGTTTTGTTATATTAAAATATTCTTCTCAAGACTCACTGTCACTGTCACTGTCTCCCGTTCATCATCGATTTGCTCGAGCGGGCACCAGTAACATCTCCATATGACCTGTCTCATGCAAGTAGAGCCCAAGGGCACCTGCTTGCTCCAGGAACATAAAGAGCCTCAAACCATTCCATCAGGTAATGGGAATTAGGTCTATAATTGTTACTGGTATCTGGCATATCAAATACAACACGGGTAGCTTGCCAGACTCTGCCATGTGGGTAGCATACTCTTGTAGTCATCTCAAAATCCAGCATTTATTGATGAACTGCGAGGCCAATTGCAGCTGCAAGCCAGGCTATGATAGGCTAGTCTGCTGGGTGGAGTTCCTAAGAAGGGGAAGTCCGGTGTGAAAAATGGAGGCCCTCATGGAGTGGGGGTAGTCTGGCTTGTGGTGAGGCTCTGCTGGGGTGGCAGGCAAGGGCTAGAACCTGCCATCCCTCCTGGGCTCCTTATGAGCCATTGGGCACAGGGAGAGCCAGTAGCAGCTCTGCCCCATGTCTGTCTCTGGATCAGCATACCTGGACCAGATTAAAAAGACTGCAGCAGGGTGGATCTCTATGAGCCAGGCTGTGATAGGCTGGTCTGCTGAGTGGAGTTCTTACAAGGGGGAAGTCGGGTGTGGAAAATGGAGGCCCTCATGGAGTGGGGGGGTCGTCTGGCTTGTTGTGAGGCTCTGCTGGGGTGGCAGGCAAGGGCTAGAACCTGCCATCCCTCCCGGCGCCTCATGAGCCGCTGGGCACAGGGAAAGCCAGTAGCAGCTTCTAGTAGCTGGTCCCTCTGAAGTTTCCCTCAGGATAGCTGGCGCTCTTCTTGAGACAAAGCTGATAAAAATATACCAATAAATAGCCCTCCATTACTAAATTTTAAACTTTATGCATGTGTTTAAATGCCATTTTGTTATTAATAAAAACATAACTATACTACTATCTTCATGTCATATTATAAATCACTAATGACTTTTGATACCAATATCCAAAGCTCTGTTTTAATTTAGGTACTTAGTGAACATTATTTTATGGCGATTATATTAACTTTTTTTTGAGTTTTGTAAAATATGAATTTGCTAAAATACATTACATATAGCATTTTGATCTCACCCAGTGATACTCAGGGGTATATTTGGATAAAATATATTTGGAAAATGAAGAGGACCTTAAGAATTGGATGATAAATTGTAGTATAATTGGTAGGCCAGAATGTAAAGGGATATAAATAAATACAAAGCCTGTTTAAAGATTTAATGTTTGATAATTTCCCAAACATATTGAGATAATTAATTATAGATGTCCAAACAAATGACAGAAACCCAAAATTTTAAAATTCAGAAAGACCTATGTCAAGACATATCATTGATAAAATATCAAAGCTCTATTGTTAAGAAAACATATTGAACAATAAAGGGAAGAAATTGTATGGCACTTTGAACATATATGGGCACGTGAATAGGAAATCTTCAAATTCATAGGTAGAAAATTCATTACAGGGGTGACAAAATTAATATTTGTGTATTATTGCAACCACTTGGGAAACTTTCTTATAATATGAACTTCAATAATAGTTATATATATAATATATAAAAACATATATAATTTTGTAAATATAATATCTACATGTATTTGTTTCTTATCAAAGTACAATGAATATGAGAATTTATCCTTTAACCTTAGCACTTAAACTCATTGCAACAATAACAATTTTGGAAATGAGTGATTGTCTGAAACACATTTACTTTTATTTATGTGATGTATATAGAAACAAATCCAAACAATGTAATTTCAATATTCAGCCAAATCTTATACTTACATAAGTTAGGTTTTTTAAGAAGTGCTAGCTAGTGCATTATATAATGTTTATGTTGTTATTTTCTTGGATTTATCTCTAATGCACTGCTAGGTAGTAAGGATTTAGGCAGAGGGACAGTGATTTCACATTTGCCATGAAAACTTTCCAGGTGATTTGTTGGCCAGTTTCAACCACAAACTATTGATAACAGATACAAGAGCTAAAGTAATACAATCTGGCCATACAAGCCTTTCTTCAAAGTGAATAGTTGTCGGACGTTTATGCAATGTTTCAAAGCTATCTGCAACAGAACCATTGCTCTAAAATTTCTACAAAAATTTTACTTCTTCCCTTTTTCTTTATTCACTCATTTCATCTTTATAATATTTTTAAATTTTATATTTAATTTTTACAAAGTAATAGCTTTGGTTCATACTATTTATAATTGCTAATTCCTACTAATGTGGTGTAATATTTTCTTTAAAATAGCTTTCATAATTAGTAACTGAATAACAGAAGACATGTATAAAATACTTTATTTTTAAGTCCCTAATTATAATGTGGACATGTTAATTATACCACATCAAATTTCATAGAAATATTACTTGCCATGTTTGACTCTATCACCAAGTGAAATAATTAACATATCAAATTTATGCTAAAATATATGTGACAAGCAGTAAAAATATTTATAGATAGATTGATAGTTAAAATATAAATAATGTTTACTGAAAAATAACTATTTAATATGACTTCCACTATTAAACTCAGCAGCTAGGAGATATCAAATTTGGGAGACTTTAAATTTAGAGAATGCAAACACTGAAAGTCATACATACAGTAACATATTATTATTACTATTATTATTATTATTATTTTTTTTTTTTTTTTGCTTTTGGGGGTCACACCAGCAATGCTCAGGGATTTCTCCTGACTCTGCACTCAGGAACAACTCCTGGCAGTGCTCGGGGGACCATATGAGATGCTGGGGATCAAACCTGGGCTGGCATGGGCCGGCTGCGTGCAAGGCAAATGCCCTACCCGCTGGGCTATCGCTCCGAGCCCATTATTTTTTGCTTTTCTGGTGTCACACTCATCAATGCTTAGTGGTTATTCATAGCTCTGCACTCAGGAATCACTCCTGGCAATGCTTGGAGGACCATATGGAATGCCGGGAATTGAACCGGGTCGGCTACATTCAAGGCAAATGTTCTACCCACTGTACTATTGCTCCAACCCCATATTTTTAAAAGTTTTAAAATTTTTAATTATACAACAGTAAGACATATAATTACAAAGGTGGTCATAATTGTTCTTGGTAATACAGTATTCGAGCACCATCCCTCCACCAGTGCCCCATTCCCACCACCAATGTAACCACACCCCCTACCACCCACCCCAGGCTGCCTCTATAGCAGGTATCCCCTTTTGCTTTCTCTCTCTCTCTCTCTCTCTCTCTCTCTCTCTCTCTCTCTCTCTCTGACTCTGTCTCTGAATCTCTCTCCCTCTTTTTTTTTACACATCGTGGCTAGCTCTGCAGTTATTAGGGTTTATCATGTAAGTCTCTTTGTGTATATTCAATGGTGAGTACAGGTCTGACATTACCATTTCCCACATTTAGTAAAACACTGGTATATATTTTTATCCATTAACGAATGCAGGCAAGGGTAGCACTTCACAAGAAAAAAAATATCCAACCCTATCCAAAATTGGGAGAAGAAATGAACAGAAGCTTCCAACAAGATGAAATTGAAATGGCCAAAAGGCATATGAAAAAGTGTTCTTCATTAATCATCAGGGAGATGAAAATCAAAACAACAATGAGGTACCATCTCACACCACAGAGAGTGACACACATCCTAAACAGCAAGAACAACCAGTGCTGGCATGAATGCTGGAAAAAAGAGACTCTCATCCACTTTTTAAAATTTTTTTTTTTATTATACCACCGTGAGACATACAATTACAAAGGTGTTCATAATCGGTTCTTGGTAGTACAGTATACCAGCACCCATCCCTCCACCAGTGCCCCATTTCCACCACCAATGTACCCCACCCCCTCCCGCCCACCCCCCAGGATTCCTCAATAGCAGGTACCCCAGTATCCTCTCTTTCTCTCTATGTCTCTCTCTCTGTCTCTGCATCTCTTGCCCTCTTCTTTTACACATTGTGGCTAGCTCTGCAGATATTTAGAGTTTATCACTTAAGTCTCTTTGTGTATATTCAATGGTGAGTTTTAATCTGCCATTACCATTTCACACATTTAGTAAAACATTGGTATCTATTTATATCCTATTAATGAATGCAGTCATTCTACATCTGTCCTTTTCCTTCTAACTAATTTCACTCAACATGATAGTCTCTATGTCCATCCATTTGCAGGTAAATTTCATAATTTCATCTTTTCTGACAGCTACATAGTATTCCATAGTGTAGATGAAACAGTTTCTTTAGCCAGTCCTCTGTTCTCGGGCATCTAGGTTGTTTCCAGATTCTAGCTATAGTGAGTAGAGCAGAGATGAATAAAGAAATACAGATAGTGTTTCTGCTATGTGTTTTTCGGTCTCTTGGGTATATTCCCAGGAGTGCTATTGCTGAATCAAATGGGGAGCTCAATATCTAGTTTTCGGAGGAATGCCCATATTGTTTTCCCAAAGGGCTGGACCAGCTGGCACTCCCACCAACATGGATGAGAGTGCCCCTTTCCCCACATCCACTCCACCACCGGTTGTTCTTTGCTGTTTTGGATGTGTGCCAGTCTCTGTGGTGTGAAATGGTACCTCATTGTTTTTTGATTTGCATCTCCCTAATGATTAAAGATGAAGAACACTTTTCCATATGCCTTTTTGGCCATTCAAATTTCTTCTTTTTGGGAAGCTTCTGTTCATTTCTTCTCCCCCATTTTTTTGATGGGGTTGGCTGTTTTTTTCTTGTGGAGTGCTACCAGTGCCTGATATATCCTGGATATTAACCCCTTGTCAGATGGGTATTGGGTGAATATCCTTTCCCACTCTGTGGATTGTCTTTATATCTTGGTTACTGTTTCTTTTGAGGTGCAGAAGCTTTTCAATTTTATACATGACTCTCATCCACTTTGGTGGGAGTGCCGATTGACCTAGCCCTTTTGGAAGCAATATGGACATTCCTCTGAAAACTAGATATTGAGCTCCCCATTTGATCCAACAATGCCACTCCTGGGTATATACCCTGGAGATGCAAAGATGCATAGCAGCAACACTATCTGTTCTTCTTTATTCATCGCTGCACTATTTACGATAGCTAGATCTGGAAACAACCTAAGTGCCCGAGAACAGAGGACTGGCTAAAGAAACTGTGGAACATCTACACATGGAATACTATGCAGTTATCAAAAAGACAAAATTATGACATTTACCTTCAAATAGATGGACATGGAGACTATCATTCTGAGTGAAATTAGTCAGAAGGAAAAGAACAGATATAGAATGACTACATTCATTAATGGCATGTAAATTTTAAAAAATTTTATTCATATATATATATTTGTTTTTTTATTTATTTTTTTGCTTTTTTAAGTATTTTATTATACCACCGTGAGATATACAAATAAAAAGATATACAATTAAAAAGTTCATGTTTGGGTTTTGGTCATACAGTATTTCAGCACCTGTCCCTCCACCAGTGCCCATCTCCATACAAATAAAAAGATATACAGTTAAAAAGTTCATGTTTGGGTTTTGCATACAGTGGCAGCACCCGTCCCTCCACCAGTGCCCATCTCCCCACCAACATCCCGGTTCCCTCCCCCTTCCCCAGCCCACCTCCATGGCAGGTTCTTTATTTCTTTCCCTTTCTCTCTCTTTTCTTCCCTTCCAGACTATGGATTACAGAACATACATTAAAAGGTTGTCATGTGTATCCTTTTGCCTATTTAATGCTCAGTTCTAGGTTGGCATTAGTACCCCCGACTATGGTCAAGTGAAACATATATCAGGAGGTCTTGTCAAAGGTGGAAATTATCACAAACGTGGGGAGTCAGAGTATAGGTAAGACAGAAAATGGAACAGGGTGCTAATATTTTTTGCTTTTTAGGTCACACATGGCAATGCTCAGGGGGTTACTCCTGGCTCTGAACTCAGGAATTACTTGTAGCGGAGCTCAGGGGACCATATGCAATGCCAGGGTTAGAACCCAGGATGTCCGCATTCAAGGCAATAGTGCTATCCACTGTGCTATAGCTCCAACTTTACAGTAACATATTATATCATACATGGAAATATAAGTGTATCTCTAAGATGTTGTAACCTGAGACCTTTTGAACTGATAAAAATGATGTAAAGGAATAGTTTTACAAGGAATTAATCAATTGTTTCATAAAATTTCCTTTACTCTCCTTGAATTCAACTTTGATTTGGGTTATTCAAAGGTTGGTTGGTGGCTTTGAAAATAAATGTGGTGGGGCCGGAGCGATAGCCCAGCAGATAGGGCATTTGCCTTGCACTCAGCCGGCCCGGGTTCTATCCCCGGCATCCCATATGGTCCCCTGAGCACCGCCAGGAGTGGTTCCTGAGTGCAGAGCCAGGAGTAACCCCTGAGCATTGCCGGGTGTGACCAAAAAAAAAAAAACAAACAAACATGGCATAAACATTTTGTTAAAAAATAGAAACTTAATATTAATGTAATATCCAGGTTATTAAATAATAACATATAATGCTATAAAATATCCTAGTAACAATAGATAAGATTAAATTTAGATTAGAGAACCCGTAGGATAGTACAGCAGGTAGGGTGTTTGCCTTGCATGTAGCCAACCTGGCTTCTTTTCTCGGCATCCCATATGGTCTCCTCTGCACCACTAGATGTATTTTCTGAGTGAAGAGTCAGGAGTAACCCTGAGCGTCACCAGTGTGACCCAAAAAAAAACCAGTGTGACCCCAAAAAACAAACAAAAAAAAGTAGAAAAAAAAGACAACAGAGCTTAGTGAAAAAATGAAAAATCTTGCAATCATTTTTTTAACCGAGCCTTTTTCTTTTCTTTAAATAAAAGTTTGAGTTTGAGGATTAAAATGAAACTTTTTGTCATTTAGTTTTTCATACTTTATTCTCAGCTGAAATAATTAAATAGGATCTTGATCACTTGACATCCTGTTATTCATTTATTTGCTCGACAGGCACCAGTAACATTTCCATTTGACCCTATCACGTGCCAGTGTAGCCCAATTGCATCCTGTTGCTTTCAGGAATACAAAGAGCCTCAAACCATTTTTTTTAGGATCTTCACAAAGATGTCTGACCATCTTGTAGGTGGGTGGTACATGATCTTTTGAAGTCCTGTGGGATCCAGTTGGTAATGGCTCTAGTACAGCGGTCATCTCCAAATCAATTACAAGTCCAGTCCATCTAATTTTTTGATGCCTTGGCAAACGAAACAGCATCCCTGACTCTGGATTGTTGACAGAAGTCGAACTCTGAATTCCTTCTCTCATGTGAGTGAGGCATGATATATAGCTCTTTTGATTCCTCTTTAGGAGACTCAAATAGCTTTCTCATGCTGCTTTTGTAGGGCCCAGGTCTCTAGGGCATATGTTAATGAAGGGAGTATGGTGGAGTCAAAGGCATGTGCCCGGGGTTAGAGGTTCTTTGTTCTTTTTAGCGATTTCTTCGATGCTCTTGAAGGCATTTCATTCTTCTCTCTTCCTCCTACGCAGCTCAGGTTTTAGGTCATTCATCATGTTGACTTCTCGACCTAGGTACACATAACTGTGCATTCAGAGATGTTTGTTCCATTGAGAGTGAATGGGGTCTCTGGAACTAGTTCATTTTCTATGAACATAGTTTTGTTGAGATTCAGCTGTAGACCTATCTTTCCACATTTCAGTCAAAGTCAGCCAGCATTTGTGCTGCTTTGTTAATGTTTGGCATTAGAACAACGATGTCATCAGAGAAGCATAGGCGGTTTAATTGCCAACCATCTATATTCACTCCCCTTCCTTCCCATACTAATTGCCGCA
Source organism: Cryptotis parvus (assembly GCA_021461705.1). NCBI lineage: Eukaryota > Metazoa > Chordata > Mammalia > Eulipotyphla > Soricidae > Cryptotis > Cryptotis parvus. The sequence continues at coordinate 9,269 of JAJIBD010025890.1, read as the reverse complement.
TGATGTTCTCAAGGGTGGCGCTGAAGAGTTTTGGTGAAATGGTATCACCCTATCGAACCCCTCTTTTCACCTTTTCACATCAATGATCACTTCCTTGTAGAAGGTGAGATCCTGGTGGTGAATGCGTAATACAGTTCACTAAGAATCTTGATGCATTGGGTTTGGAGGGCCCCTGTTTGGCTAGGGTTTCGATTCCTGCTTTCATCTCAACACAATTAACTGCTTTCTTTAAATCAATGGACGTTAGAGCAGCATCTTGAACTCCCTACAAACCTCAATGAGCTTGGTTACCGTGAGGATATGGTCAATTGTACTGAATCCTTTTCAGAAGCCAGCTTGCTCACATGGTTGTCCTTCATCTAATACTCTGCCAATCCTGTTCAGGATGACTTGGGTGAACAGCTGGTAGATGATGGGTAACAGGAAGATGGGATGATTGTTGCCAATGTCGTGGATGTCTCCCTTCTTGAACAATTTCTATCTTCATTGTCTACGTACCAACATCCACACACAAGGAATAAGAAATTGAGAAATTCTACATGGAACTGGAGGAGTTCTATAAAAAGATCACACCTTCTACAAGATCATAGTCTGTGATTTTAATGCCAAGATAGGACTGAGAAGATCAGTGAAGAACTTCACATCAGCACCCATGACCTAGAATGGAACAAACAATGTGAGAGACTATCTGAGTTCAACATGCTCACCAAGACCATTCATGGGAACTCACATTTCCAAAAGGCTCAATCGAAACATTGGACATGTAAATCTCTTGGTGGACAGTTCTGCAATGAAATCGACTACATCGTCTTCAATCAATGGTTTTGCCTGACCAATGTCGCTGTCGTTCCAAATTCCAAACAGGATCAGGCCACGGTCTCCTTTGTGCAAAGCCTACTTCACGCAACGGGAGAAAAGGCTGAAAAGTTTAAGAAGAGAACTCCCAGAATGACCACCAACTGGGGACTCTTTGACACCATTGAAGCAACATGGGAAGATGCCATCATTGACAACATTGATAAAGAATACAACCGACTGGTTCAGCACCTCCATGATTGTCGAAGAATGCTAAGAGAGGGAGAAATACATAAAAAGGACATAATCTTCTCCATGTCCATCCATTAATAGGCAAATTTTATAACTTCATTTTTCCTAACAGCTGCATAGTATTCCATTGTGTAATCCATAGTCTTGAGGGAAAGGAAAGAGAGAGAGAGAGAGAGAAACGGAAAGAAATAAAGAACCTGCCAAGGAGGAGGGCTGGGGGAGGGGGAGGGAACTGGGACATTGGTGGTGGGAGATGGGCACTGGTGGTGTGATGGGTGCTGGAACACTGTATGACCAAAACCCAAATATGAACTTTTTAATTGTATATCTTTGTAATTGTAAAAATAAAAAAAATTTTAAAAAAAGAAATACATAAAAAAGGACACCTGTCTTCAATAACTCTAGAGCTCATTCAACAACGTACAAGGCGCGAGCCTCAGGTGACCAAATGCTAACATCCAAGCTTGCAATGCATTGCAGAGAAGTGATAAACGAAGGCCTCAAAGAGAGAAGAGCAGAAATAGGGAACATGCAGAAGAAGCCGCGAAAGGTATTCATAACACCTGCCTGTCCTCGCCTACTGTAAGACCAAGATAACTGCCCTCCGATGTTTGGATCACATCTTCCAGGAAGGAAATGAAGAAGATTATCCATGACTTCTACTCAGATCTCTTTGATAGCCACGTCCACCTGCCTACATACCAAATTTCACAGGGTGGATATGTCATTCCCAGTGTTCTCTCTTCTGAAATCCGACATGCCACTCATCGGTAAAGAATGAACAGCAACCAGCCCAGACAAAGTCAGACCTGAACACTTGAAAAATCTGCCATCAGTACTCAATCAATACTGTGAAGAAGCTCGGCTCTTCACAAGCTACCTGTCTGAATGCAAGGTGCCTTCCTCATGGAAAACTAGCTGGACAGTTCTAAATAGGATAAACCTATGAATAATTTTATTTCAGGTTGAAAAAAAAATTAAATGTCTTTCCAAACTGAATAGTTACAAATTTTTTATTACTTGAAATCTCCATTTTATAATTTTACCAAATAAATCATGTATAGTAAAGGTCAATCATCATAGTGAATATACAAACAGATTCAGTTTTGTAGTGAAACACATTTCTCCTTAAAATGTAGCAAATATTGAATGATAATGGTTGATAAGTATCAATAAGGAAATCATTAGTATAAGTATTTTCTGATATGAAATAATCATTAAACTAAGAACTTTCTGCTGAGAATATTTTTAACTGATACATAGCTAAAATATGTATATTCATCAGCTTGGGGACCAAGTTTAATACAAATTTTAAAGTAAGCTGAGAAAAATTCATATTTGAGGAAAAATGACTAAATTATCCAATAGATTATTTCACTTTTGTTTTAAAGTTGTTTTACCCCAGTTTGGAAAATTACCTCAATTTACAATTTTATTTGACTTTGAAAAGATTTGATAGTGCAAAAAAAATCCTGAGCATATTTGAAATCCAAGTATTCTATTGCTAAGCATTTCTTTTTGAAATGTCACCTCCAGAAGATAATAACACACAAGTAAGCAGTGCAATGTCTAAGTATCTAATTCAGTCTGCAATGGAAAGCCTATCTAAATCTTGATTACATTTCAAATATAAAAAGTAATGGTTACTCTTTATGTTCTCAGAAAGATTTGGATGAATACCCTCAAAGAACATTATTTTAAAAATTAATTCTTCAAAGACTAGAGATATGATTCAACTAGCAGCACTTATACCTAACATATGCAAGGTCCTAAGTTTGATCCCAATACTGCACACCCCCACCAAGCACTGTGAAAGTGATGTTAAATTGTCAGGTAATTAGCTATGGTTCCTATGAACATGATTGTTTGGTTCAAAACACACAGAACAAAAGAAGAAAATATGAGCACTACAAGTAATAATTCACCCCCAGTATTTAAAAGGAGGGAAAACAATTTTCATATGCAACCACTTTGAAAATTTATAATTTAAAAAATACAATGTACCAGCTTAAGGTACTATTATCATCAGTATAGTTCTGAAATGATTTTTCATGGCATAACTGAGACTGTCTTTAAATATATCTAGAAATGGGCTAGATGTGCAAATAATTAAATAAGGACCATATATAATTGAATTTTATCATATAATGATATGACATGAACCTAATAGTGTTTCTTTTCTCCAGACATTTTAGATCATATAATTCACTCAAATGAAGTCATATGTATCCATTGAAATTGAAAAGCTTTCACTAAGACAAATATGCCTTTCCCTTAAAGACTATAAGGGAAAGGGCTATAATAGTTTTCTGAGAGAGAACAGTAAACAAAGGTATAGCTGTCATGCAAATGCAGTTGTCTTATCCGTCAAAAAAGAAAATAAAAATAAGTCTTTTTCAAAGGAGAAGATGTTCTAATTGAGGTAGATTTCCCTTTGCACATGTAAATGTATTTTATAAATGACAGTCACACACAGTTTCAGTGTTAGTTTGTAAAATAAACATTTTGTAAAACTCAACTTGGTTCTATTATTTTGTTCCCAAATATTATTCTCCTTCTCCTTCAAGTAAGCAGAATATGTACAACATCAAATAGCAGTGTTTAGTTGATGCATTCAAAGAATCTCTTGATCACTTGACATACTTTATTCATCGATTTCCCGAGCCAGTGCCAGTAACATTTCCATTTGTCCCTGTATAGCCCAATGGCATCTGCTTGCTTAATAAAGATAAATAGAATATCATACTTGCAACTACAGCCATGATTTACTTGACTATAGATATTGGACTCAACATTAATATACAAATTGAAAAGGTATCCAACAGCTCTATCACTTGTATCACTTGTCTTCCCGTTCATCATCAATTTGCTTGAGCAATAACATCAACATCTCCATATGTCCTGTCTCATGCTAGTAGAGCCCAAGGGCATCTTCTTGCTCAAGGAACATAAAGAGCCTCAAGCCATTCCATCAGGTTATGGGAATGAGGTCTATAATTGTTACTGGTATTTGGCATATCAAATCGACATGGGTAGCTTGTCAGGCTCTGCCATGCAGGTGGCATACACTTGTAGTCACCTCTGATCTCCAGCATTTATTGATGAACCAGGCACCTGCAAGTGGCCACACGAGCTGGGGTGTGATCTGCTCCTCTGCTGGGTGGAGTTCTGACGAGAGGAGTCGGATGTGGAAAATCGCGGCCCTCATGGAGTGGGAGGTTGTCTGGCTTCTTGCGAGCTCTGCTGGGGTGAGGGCCAGGACTTGAACCCGTCATCCCTCCCGGGGCGTCTTGCTAGCAGCTGGGCACAGGGAGAGCCAGTAGCAGCTTTGCCCCATGTCTGTGAATCTCTGGATCAGTATACCTGGGCCGGACTTGAAAAAAGACTGCTTCCAACAGCTCTAAGGTTGGAAAATTCTCCATCACTGAACATACAGGAAATGCCATTTTCAATAACTGGGGAAATGCTTCAGAAATGAGTGGTTATATATATATAATCTATTAATCCTTATACATTAATATTTTATCATTAATATATTAAAATCAATATATTAATTATATATTACAGTGATTCCTGCCCCTCTAGGTGTTGCAGGTGTGGCTGTGGTGCCTGGCTGCTTCGGCAGGTGGCAGACAGGAGACAGGCTTGTCTACACCCCCAGGGCTCTGTCCCATGGGCCCTTGATGGTTCATGATCTGATATAGAAAATGACAGGGCCTCCTGGGATGAACCCAGAGCCATGGCAGAGCCTGGCAAGCTACCAGTGGTGTATTTGATATGCCAAAGCAATAACAATAATGGACCTCATTCCCAACGAATGGAGACGTTACTGGGCTCCTACTTGAACAAATCAATGAACAAAGGGGGAAGACAAGTGATGCAAGTGAATATAGTGATTAATATATGATGTATTTATATATCATCATTTTTGAAATAAAGATGTAATGTTAAATATCAAGATACACACTTTTTAGAAGGGACCAGATTGACATAACATTTGGAAATAGTAACACTCAAACTAGAACTGAGCATGGAAAGTTCCTCCTACTTGGGTAGCTTTTCATTCTATTTTTCAATCCATTTTTATACTTCCCACCTCTGAGTCTGAATATCTTTATTACTCAATAATTTCCTTACAGTTTTGAAGAACCTGGGAATTGAGAATGAACAGATATCTATTGCAGTCGCTGCTGCCTCAACAAGCATCAATATGCAGAAACAAAAAATTAAAGAAAAAATATGCTTAATGACTAATACCTAACAAGTTCCTATTTCCCTCATTGGTCCAATGAAGTAAAATTTCTTCTCTTGATCACTTGGCATCCCGTTACTCATCGATTTGCTTGAAGGGTGCCAGAATATTTCCATTTGACCCTATCACATGCCAGTATAGCCCCATGGCATCTGCTTGTTTCAGGAATCACGAAGAGCCCCAAACCGTTCCTTCAGGGTCTTGATGAAGAAGTCTGACCATCTTGTAGGTGGGCAGCCACGTGATCTTTTGACATCCCGTGAGATCCAGTGGTGTCTTAGCCTATTTCTTAGCTTAAATTTAGAAATTTAACAACTTCTTAGCCTAAATTTTCTTAGCCTATTTCTTAGCCTAAATAGTTTAGGCTAAGAAATTTAGGCTAACTATTTCTTAGCCTAAATTTCTTAGCCTAAGCTATTTCTCTGAACCTTAAAGATTCTTCCTAAGAGGAGTTCTGTAGGCTGCATGGACCCTACACTTTTTTAAGATGCATTTACATGTACAAAACAAAATCTCCATATGTAAATATTTCTGTTGAACCTAGAAACATAAAGTCTTTAACTCCTATCAATAGAGAGTATTAATATTAATATTAGTCATGACCACCTGCCTATCTTCATGACTCATGTCTGAGTTCCCTTCTCCTACCAAAGGCCTTTGCTTTTGGCTGAGATCAATAGAGAAGTGCCTTATGCCTCCTAGGAAATTGCTCCATTTTTCACTGGTGTTTCATTTTTTCTAGGCCTTTGTTAAAATATGTTTTCCCCATTATCAATATTGTCTAACATTAATTTATTTGCAAGCCTAGAAAAACTGAAAGGGAAAAGAAATCATTGGCTAGCCTAACATTGACAAATGCAGCCCTGTACTGAATAATTATATTAAGTCAACCGAAGACTGCATATATGGCAAGGTCTCAACATTTCTTGCTTTGTTTCCTTGTGTTGTAACAAAATTATAATATTATAAATGTAGAAATATATATTTTATGTCTCTTGATAGCATAAATTATTTTCTATTTATTTTTAAATGTTGTTATACTTCTCTGAGATATACAGACAGGTGTCAGACGAGTACAGACAGACTGTGGTTTCAATGCATATACGCTAGCATCGAAAAGCATATATTGAGGATCTGATGGTGCAAGCGCAAAGAGTACCTGTCTGACATCTTTGGTCTGACTGAGAGGAGGAAGCATCAGTCGCATCATGCTGTATTTGACACCCGAGAAGAATTGTTCCCTTGGAACATGCGACGAAAGAGGCATCTGTGGCTTTGGTGTTCTTGTCAACACAAACATGGCCGTCAACATTAATTCATTTGAATGCCTAACAAACAGAATAGGACGAATTACTTGAAGAGAGATGTGGCCCAATGCCAGCAATGTCTATCTTCATTGTCTACACCAACATCCACATACAAAGAAGATGAAGATTGAGAAACTTCTACTGGAATTGGAGGAGTTCTATAAAAAGATCACACCTTCTACAAGATCATAGTCAGTGATTTTAATGCCAAGATAGGACCAAGAGATCGGCTGAAGAACTCTACCTGAGGACTCATGGCCTAGAATGAAACTAACAGGGTGAGAGACTATCTGAGTTCGTCATGTCCACCAAGACCATTCCTGGGAACTCACAGTTCCAGAAGGCTGAAGTGAAACAGTTGGACATGGGAATCTCCTGGCGGACAGTTCCACAATGAAATTGACCACATCATCTTCAATCGACGGTTTTGTCTGACCGATGTAGCTGTGGTCCCGAAATTCCCAAACAGGATCGGACCACCGTCTCCTTGAGTGCAAAATTTCTACTTCCGCAATGGGAGAAAAGGCTGGCAAAGTTTAAGAAGAGAACTCCCAGACCACCAACTGGGAACTATTTGGCACCATTACAGCAACATGGGAAGATACCATCATTGGCGACATTGATGAAGAATACAACCGACTGGTTCAGCACCTCCATGATTGTATGAAGAATGCTAAGAGAGAGAAGAGACACAAAAGGACGCTTGTCTTCAGAAACTCTTGAGCTCATTTGCCAACGTGGCAGGGATGCGAGCCTCAGGAGACCAAATACTAACGTCCAAGCTTGCTAAAGTGCAGAGAAGCGATAAAAAGGAGACCTCAAAGACAGAAGAGCAGAAATACTGGAAGATGCAGCAGAAGCCGGAAAAAGCATTCGCACTGCCCGCCTGTCCTTCGCCAACTATAAGACCAAGATGACTGCCCTCCGCGCCCTGATGGATCTATCACATCTTCCAGAAAGGCAATGGAGAAGATTATCCAGGACTTCTACTCAAATCTCTTTGATAGCCACATCCACCTGCCCACATACCAAATTCCACAGGATGGATATGTCATTCCCAACGTTCTCCCTTCTGAAATCGACATGCCATCTCGCTCGGTAAAGAAGGGAACAGCACCAGGCCCAGACAAAGTCAGACCCGAACACCTGAAGAATCTGCCGTCGGTACTCATCAATACACTAGCTCGGCTCTTCACACGCTACCTGTCGAATGCAAGGTGCCCTCCCAAATGGAAAACCAGCAGGACAGTTCTACTGTTCAAGAAGGGAGACATTCACGACATCGGCAACTATCGCCCCATCTGCCTGTTGTCCGTCATCTACAAAGCTGTTTACCACGAGTCATCCTGAACAGGATTAGCAGAACACTAGATGAAGGACAACCATGCGAGCAAGCAGGCTTCCGGAAAGGATTCAGCACAATCGACCATATCCACACAGGTAACCAAGCTCATTGAGGTTTGTAGGGGAGTACAAGATGCCGCTCTGTCTCACGTTCATTGATTTACAGAAAGCCTTTGATTCTGTGGAGACTGAAGCAGTCATCGAAGCCCCTAGCCAAACAGGGTGTTCAAACCCAATACATCAAGATCCTTCGTGAGCTGTATTACGGATTCACCACCAGGATCTCACCATTCTACAAAGAAGTGATCATTAATGTCAAAAAGAGGGGTTCGGCAGGGTGATACCATTTCACCAAAACTCTTCAAGCGCCACCCTCGGGAACATCATGCAACAATTAGAATGGGAAGGAATGGGAGTGAAGATAGATGGTCGGCAACTACACCACCTCCGCTTCGCTGATGACATCGTTCTAATAACACCAAACATTAGCCAAGCGGCACAAATGCTGGCTGACTTTGACCGAGAATGTGGAAAGATAGGTCTACAGCTGAATCTAAAGAAAAACTATGTTTATGAAGAAATGAACTAGTTCCAGAGGCCCCATTCACTCTCAATGGAACAAACATCTCTGAATGCAGCAGTTATGTGTACCTAGGTCGAGAAATCAACATGATGAGCGACCTAAAACCTGAGCTGCGCAGGAGGAAGAGAGCGGCATGGAATGCCTTCAAAGGCATCGAAGAAATAGCTAAAAAGGACAAAGAACCTCCGGCTCCGGGCACATCTCTTTGACTCCACCGTTCTCCCTGCATTAACATCGCCCTCCGAGACCTGGGCCCTACGAAAGCAGGATGAGAATGCTATTCGGGTCTCCCAGAGGAGGAATCGAAAGAGCTATGCTTGGAATATCACGCCTCACTCAAGTGAGAGAGAAGGAATCCGGAGTTCTGACCTCCGTCGCTATTCCAGAATCAGGGGCGCTGTCTCGTTTGCCAAGGCATCGAAAAATCAGATGGGCTGGACATGTAATGCGATTTGGAGACAACCGCTGGACTAGAGCCATTACCGACTGGATCCCACGGGATGTCAAAAGATCACGTGGCCGCCCACCTACAAGATGGTCAGACTTCCTTGTCAAGACCCTGAAGGAGCGGTTTGAGGCTCTTCATATTTCTGAATCAACCAGATGCCATTGGGCTACATTGGCACGTGATAGGGTCCAATGGAAATGTTACTGGCGCCCGCTTCGAGCAAATCGATGAATAACGGGATTCAAGTGATCAAGTGATCAAGGGATGAGGCTATACAATTTCAAAGCT